>CABHPH010155744.1:17650-72092 GCA_902168325.1 Peromyscus nudipes
ACTTTTTGTCTAAGCTGGCACCCAACAAATACCAAGTACAGTTTGACATGGTACTGGGATCCCATCTCTGCTCCTCATGCTTTTGCAGCAAGTGGTCTAAACCATTGAGCTATTTCTTCAGCTCTACTTCACGTATTTTTAATAAGCATTGTCAAGTGCTTTCCATCTTATTCTCTTTTCGAATATGTCTTGTCCCTAGTCTTTTGTTCATAAACATATATGTGCACCAAAGCATATGTTAGGATCAGTTTGTCAAATGACATAAATATTATTAATGAATGTATACTTTAATTCTCATAGAATTTAAAGCTCTGGGATATTTTTCTACATACATAAATAGTACATATTAGAATAGGATTTAGATCTTCTTTCATGATTTCAGAAAGATTGTATTATGTCTGCAAATAGAAAACAAAGTAATTGCAAATGCCCTACAGATGATGTATATGATAGTGTTAGCCTGTATGTCGTATATATAACATAATGGAATAAGATATTAAAACACATGGAGAGGAAAGAAAATCAAGAATAGAATGGGTACTTCCAATAGGAACAGAAACTGAAGCAGCAAGTACGGCAGCTGCAAGTATTTGCACCGGGTCCTCTGCTTATATGTTATGGCTGTTAGCTTGGGGTTTTTGTGGGACTCCTAACAGTGGGAGCTGGTGTGTCTCTGACTCTTTTACCTGTTCCTTGGACTCCTTTCCTCTTATTGGATTGCCTTGTCCAGCCTCCATGTGAGGGTCTTGGCCTTGTCTTATTGTATCTTGTTTTGTTGTTTTTGGTTGTTGTCTCTTGGAGGTCTGCTCTTTTCTGAAGGTGAGTGGATCTGGGAGAGAGGTCAGGTTGGGGGAGAAGCTGGGAGGAATGGAGAGAGGGGAAACTGTAGTTGGAATGTATTATATAGAAGAATCCATTTTCAAAAAAATATTTAAGAGAACTGGAATATTTAAAAAAATCAAATGTAAAATTTAAGAATTTTAATGAAAGAGAACATAAAACAGAAAATAAGATTAGTACACTTGAAGCCAGGTCAAAACAAAATATTATGTAACAACATGGCTGGATTTGTAGTGTAGCTGTAGAATACTTGCCTAACTTATGTGAAGCTCTGGGTATAGTAGTCATTTGATGTATAAACAAATTTGTAAGGGAGAGAGAGAGAGAGAGAGAGAGAGAGAGAGAGAGAGAGAGAGAGAGAGAAGAAGAAGAAGAGGAGGAGGAGGAGGAGAAAATGAAGTATAGAACATAAAAACTAGAGTATAATGACATAGTCAAAATACGTACAAATTTTGCCTAAGAAATAGTAAGAGAGAGAGGGACTATTGAACAAAACATACTTTCCCAGGTATCATATGGCTTATCTTAGACAGTAGAAGCCAAATGAATTCAAAGAAAACCACATTAGTTTTATCGTAGTGAAATTGTTAAGTATCAGGAATGAAAGGTCAATGAAAGTAATGAAGTAAAAAATCTTCAAAGCATCCATGGGGGAGAATGATATATTATCTTCAAAGAAATAACAAGAAGCTGGAGAGATGATGTTCCAATAGAAATTATGAATGCCAGAATCAATTCAACAGTGTCTTTGAATGCACTGGAAAATACTTCTGACTTAAATGTGTAAACCTAAATATACTCCAGTAGATTTCTTAAGCAAGACAACATTAGTAATCACAAACAGTAAAAATCAACAGAAATATAGGATCCATGGAAAGACAGGCCCAGGAATGCTACACAGGGTGACTGAAATCTCATCTGCACATGTCCCATTTTGTAGCACAGCTAAGCAGCTTCAATATCTCTCTACTCTAAGCTCTATGGCTTGGACCTGATTGGCATTTTGATTGCAAGTATTAGAGGACAATTCACTCTATGAGTAATTAGGACATAGTTCAGGAAGTTCTAGACTCTTCCTCCTTATCTCAGGATATATGCTAGCATTTCTTAGAATTACAGTAAAGAAGAAAGAGCACACTGCGGTAGCCAAGATAATCTAGAAACCTGTCATTCTTGAATACTATTTCATTATTCAACGTGTTTGCTATTGGAGATGAAAGTGATGTTTTCTTATACTAATTGTAGTCCTAAAGAGATGGAATTACTGAAAGTACAATCCATTGGTATATCTTAGCTTGTTCCAGCATTGATCATCCTGTGAAATTTAATTCTTGGTAACCAAAATGTGAGCTCATTCAAAATGTTTGAGGCTATATACTATATTAAGTAAAGGAATAATATTCCAGTGGATTTGACTAAAATAACATTTTTCTAAATAAATGCTGTTGGTCATTTTTCTTACTTTGGTTGTAGTAAATTTGTATAAAGTTCATGAATTTTGACCAAATTTTACCCATTAATAAAAGCTACCACTTTATAATGTGTAATAAGTTACACTAATTTGAAGAGGCTCTTAATCCTCATAATCAGATGATTTTGTGAGGCCAAATCATAGAAACTTTCATTCCATTTTTTGTGATGCTTGGGATTGAATCCAGGACCTAAGGAATGCTATGTATATGGCCTATTACTAAGGTACATCCTATCCACAGACTTCCATTATTTTTTTAAAATTCTACTTTATTAACCAATATTACATAAGATAATTTTTACTCAAATATATAATGTACTTAGGGCATATGACTCCTCATATCCATTTTTTGATAGATCTGATTATCACCTTGAAGAGGGCATTGCTTACATGGCTGCCCTGACCTACTCTATGAAGCAACTGTCTAATATTTCAGAATACTCTAATTCTGGGGAAAGTCTTTTTGTAATTTGTTTTTGCTTTTAACTTAAACTATTAACATGTGAAGTTCAATTATAATGTAACTTCATTATTTATTAATTAATATGCATATGTAGTTTACTAAGACAATGCTAATCTGCTGTAGAATAATCCTCTTGTACACTGTAAAGATTTGCCACTCAAATTGGTTTAATAAAATGCTGATTGGCCAGTAGCCAGGCAAGAAGTATAGGTGCAGTGACCAAACTAAGGATGATAGGAAGTAAAAGGGCAGAGTCAGGAGTCACCAGTCACATGCAGAGGGAGCAGGAGATGAATGTGCCATGCTAATAAAGGTACCGCCACGTGGCAGAGCATAAATAAGGAATATGGGTTAACTCAAAATGTTAGAAATAGTTAGTAATAAGCCTGTGCTATCAACTGAACATTTACAATTTATGTTAAGCCTCTGAGTCAATTATTTGGGAAGTGGCTGCCAGGTATTTGGGAACAGGTGGACAGGAGAGAAACATTTGACTACATGTTGCATTCCAATGTGTGGCTGAAATTTCCACACAAAACCTGAGAAAGCTTAAAAAGGGATTCTAAATATACAATAACAGTCAAACTCGTCTTTTTGGTAAATGATTTTTCTCAGTGGGCTCTGTTTAATGGCAGTGAGCAGAGGCACAGCTCCCTTAAGAGATGGCTTCCTGACTCAGCATTAGCAGAAAAACCATGTGGCTCTTTTAAGAGGCCCTGCTGCCAAACATTTTTTTTTATTAAGAGATTTTCTATTCATTTTATATATCAACCACAGATTCCCCTGTCCTCTGTCCTCCCACTCCCCAGCCTTTCCTAAACCCACCCCCCATTCCCACCTCCTCCAAGGCAAGGTCTCCCATGGGGAGTCAGCAGAACCTGGTAGATTCAGTTGAGGCAGGTCCAAGCCCCTCCTCCCCGCACCAAGGCTGCACAAAGTATCTCACCATAGGCACTAGGTTCCAAAAAGCCAGCTCATGCACTAGGGAGTTTGAGCTAAACAACTGTCTCACTTATCCAGAGGGCCTAGTCCAGTACCACAGGGGCTTCTCAGCTATTGGTTCACAGTTCAATACTGTGTTTCCACTAGTTTGGCTAGTTGTCTCTGTATTTTTTCCAATCATGTTCTCGATATCTCTTCCTCATAGAATCTCTCCTCTCTCTTGTCGATTAGACTCCTGGAGCTCTGCCTGGGACCCGGCCATGGATCTCTGCTGCCAATCACTTAAATGGAGTTTATTAGCAGCTGATGGCACACTACTCAGTGGCAGCATGGACCAAAAAACTTCCCAGAGTCGGGGCAGTAAACATGGTTCCTAGAGCTGGTAGTAAATGTACCTCCACCATAAGACTAGTCTCTCAAGGAACCAAGTAATAGGGTGGAGCCAGGCACCAAAACCTCCACTTTGGTCCAAGTCATGCTGTTTAGCAGTTTAAAGACTCATGTGGTCAGCAAAAGATAGAGATACACAATAAAGACAGATTCAGACACCTCCCCAAAATAAACCCTCTAAATTGGTTACAGTTTGCTTAAAAATATGCATAGGCTTGAGAGAGAAAAGAAAAAGGATTTAAAAAGTCCTTAAAAAAGAAATAGAGTAATAAAATATAATGAGCCATGCAAAGATGGGAAATACACAGAGAGTCTGGATACTGTGTGTTATTGTTTTCTCTTTAAATTATTTGATGGCTAATGAACAAATGATAACTGCCAAGAGACATTTGATTATGAAAGCTTCTAAATTAAACCAACCTATACATTTTAAAAATATCTTGGACTTCAAAATTTAAGTCTAAAGATATATTACTTTGGGAAAGAGGTTCTGCTTTTATTTCCTTGGGAAATGAGAGGCTCTGGATTCATTCTGGGTTAAAAAAATCAAGTTTGATTGAGTAAGACCCCCTGAAAAATCTCTGATGGGAATGGATGGCCCAGTTGTTCAAACATTTCAGAGTGCCTCTGTTGAAGTTTCCTCTGAGTTCTGCATCCAGAACAGCTTCAAGGCTGCTGGCTGAGATAATACTGCCTCACAAACTACTCCAGACGGGATTTGACCAGAATCCTATATTTTCTCAGGGTCCCCCAAAGATTACCAGCATCCCCAATCAACAGGAAGTAGTCTAGAGAACTATGCCCACATTCCTCAAAATAAATTATCATTGTTTAGGAGGGTTGGTTACAAATTGTTATGGATAACGGTCAAGAAGAAAAGCTAAACAAAGGATATTAGATTCAGGAATCTTATTCTGAAAAGAAAAGGGGGATATCAAAATGATAGCATAAAAGTGTAGATTACTGAATCTACTTCAATCCAAAAAACAACTATTAATCATATTTTACATTGGTATGGATTTTAGTATATTGATACAAACTTAAAGTTAATTTTGTTATATTCTATGTATATTTCTACTCTTGATTATTATGTTTATGCAGCTCATTTGAAAATGCAATATATAATTAAGAAATACAGATTAATAGTCATCTATAATAGCAAACTTATAGTCATGTTAGATACGTTTTCACAGTCATACAGAGATATATTTCAGATAGGCAATTGTCAAACACTTCAAAGACATACAAGATATGGCATTTAAAATGTTTTAAGAAATTAGACTTTTCTTGACAGTGAAACACACCTGCTCCTGGCAGCACCAATTATTTCAAAGAGGATGATGGGCATTGAAGAAACTCCATATGGAGTTTGCTCTTCATGACAAAAGTTAGCCATGTGAAAAAAGAAACTGCCCTCAACTCAATTGCTGAGAGTTACTGTCCAAACTGGACCAGCAGGATGCAAAAAAAAGTGACTGCCAAACTTTGCCAGATAAGGTAGGACAGTTCTTCAGAATTCCTTGCTTCACAGGAAAGTCTGTCAGATATGCTAGGCCTATAAGCCAGAGTTGGATGCCCCAGTGTTACAGAGGAACTGTTACAGGTGACTATTCAGGCAGCCTGATGTCCCTGACATTAGGTAACATTTCACCCTTCTGGGGTCTTTGATAGAGTTGAAGACTACATAGTTATAGTTTTCTTTGTTATGATAAAATATAAACTTGGTACAAAACTTTGGACTCACTAAGATATGATAGGTAACAGAATATTTTCTCTAATTTTGCCAAATACAAATAGACTGGATATTGTAACTGTAAGTCTTACTTGATAATTGTTTCTGTTGTATATAATCTTACTATGTTAAAGTTAAAACCTTCGTTTTAACTAGACAAAAAAGTGGGAAATGCTGTGAAATAATCCTCTGGAACATTGTAAAGATTTGTCACTCAAACTGGTTTAATAAAACGCTGATTGGTCAGTAGCCAGGCAGGAAGTATAGGAAGGGCAACCAAATAAAGGATGATGGGAAAGAGAAGGGTGGAGTCAGGAGTTACCAGCCAGATGTGAAGGGAGCAGGAGATGAATGTGCCATGCTAATAAAGGTACTGTCACGTGACAGAGCAGAAAGAAGGAATAGGGTTAACTTAAAATGTAAGAGCTAGTTAGTAATAAACCTGAGTTATTGGCCGAGCATTTGTAAGTAATATTAAGCCTCCGAGTCAATTATTTGAGAATAGGTGGGTAGGAGAGAAACATCTGATTACACTAATCCAATAGTAAATAAATACAGCTCTCTTTATTTTCATATAGGCAATTTCTGGATTAGATACTGGTTTTAAGAGTAGTAGGTTCTTGGTTGTGAGCCTAGCCTTTAACGGCTGAGCCATCTCTCCAGCCCTTGGGCAAGCAACTTGAATTCTGAGATTCCATTTTCTTTTCTTAAAAATGAGTAGCAACTGTAAGAACAAAGCTAATTATTGTGTAGTCTCTACATTTATAAACACAGTTTAGAAATTAAGGGAACTTTATACACACAAACGTTCAACCTATGATTCTGTGTATATAATAATAGAGCTATCTTATACTGTCATTTGAAAGAAATAAATGCCATTGAATTGACAGAACCTGAGTATCAATATTCATGACGCTACTGCAATGGAGACAGAACATTTATGGTATTCTCTTAAGCTGTTATGTATGGTTTATAATGAGCATCTCAGAATAAGTAAAAGACCAGACTTTCAAGTCTTCAAAGAACCATTCGAACGTATGTATCTGTGTAATTTGAAAAATAAATTCCACCTGCACAAAAGGAAACCCAAGAAAAAGAAAACTAAGCAAGTAATGGATTCACAGTGAAAGATTTTAAGGGCCATTCTTGGTCTTGTTAAAATATGGTGTCTGTAAATTTACAGAATAATAATCTATACTATAAATGATCACCAAAGATCTGCAAAGAAGTACTATACCTTTGCTCTGTCAGCTCTGGAAGAGGACAAACACAAGGACAAGGTAAAAGGCTTGGTTCTGATTTCTGGTGTGCCTTAGCAATTTTTGCAAGTATCAGATCCTTTAAAAATATTGGAGCTGTCAATGTAATGATGCCTAATGATATTCTGCTATCCTCCTAGATTGGTGCCTAGTCCAATTGCCATCAGAGAGGCTTCATGCAGCAACTGATGGAAACCGATGCAGAGACCTACAGCCAAGCATTAGATAGCTCAGGGAATCATGCAGAAGAGGGGGAAGAAGGATTGTAGGAGCCAGAGATGTTGAGGACAATACAAGAATACAGCTAACAGAATTAACTAACTAGAGCTCATAGGGGCTCACAGAGCCTGAATCGACAACCAGGTAACCTGCGTAGGACTGACCTCAGCCCTCCACACATATGATACTGTTGTGTATCTTGGTCTTCTTGTGGGACTCCTAACAGTAGGATCAGGGGCTGTCTCTTACTCTTTTGATAGCTTTGGGACCCTATTCCTCATACTGGGTTGTCTTGTCCAGCCTTAATATGAGGGGAGGTGCCTAGTCTTATGGCAACCTGATATGTCATGTTTGGTTGATATCCATGGGAGGGCTGTCCTTTTCTGAACAGAAATGGAGGAGGAGTGGATGGGAAGGCAGAGAGGAAGAGAAGAGGGAAGAGGGGAGAATAGGAAGGAGAGTAAACTGAGGTTGGAATGTAAAACATAGAAATAATAATAAAATCATTAAAAATAATGAAGCTATATTTGAATTCTAGGTGCATATTCTTTTTACAGAAACAGAGAGTGGCAATAATAAAACAATGAAATAATTAGATACTGCTCCACTCTGGAAGCACCCTGCTACCTTATTCTTAATGGTTTCCTTGTCTAAGATCTTTCTAAACACAGAATCATCAACTCATAACCAGTATTTTATCTATATGAGAACTTTTAAGACTTTTCAGACAGTGGAATGTAATTTTTAAGTATAATAGATGTAGAATGCAACAATTGTAGCTGCTGGATTCAAGGCACAGTAGATCAATGACAATGTATTGTCACCCATAGGTGTGTGTTAAGTGGAAGCTGATTAGAGACCAAGTCAGGTAGGCTAATCTGAACACTTATGAACAGTCTCCAAAACCAAGTTTCTATGGGTCAAAGGCCTTGGATTCAAACAATAAATCATAGAGCATAAATATGTTTAGAATTCTTTTTAAACATATTAACAAAATCTTCTATCTAGTATGCAGTGCAATTTTTTTTTGGTAGAACGCCACTATAACCCAAATCTCCATTCTAACCCCATTATTTAGTCCATATCATTCAGTTTCCTATTCTATACTTGGAGCAGTAAAATACTGAGTACTTTTCTAACTGTGACATAAATCATTCACACTAGACACAGATGAAGAATATTGGTTTTGTGCATGCAGCTCCTCTCCATTTTCTTTTAAATACTTAACCAATGTGGGTATAATGGTGTCAGGGCTATAACAGAGGAAAACTTGTGGAAGTTGATCTTCTCCTTCCACAATGTGGGGTCCATGCATTAAACAAGCTTATTTGCCTCGGTAGCAAGCACTTTTAAGTGCTGATCTAACTCATCACTCTTGACAGACAGTCAAAACAGTCTCATAACCTTAGTAACGCATAGACATGTCTTTTCTAACATGCACATTTACATTTCTTGGAATCAAATCTTTTTTTGGGAATAGCACAAAATAGTCTTGAGACAACATCATGTTCATTGTCTAATGACTCAACTCATCTAGTTGTTAACTTTTCTAAGTTATCTTCAGTATATGCACCTTATATTAACAATTAATGCCCTTAGGGAACTGGTAGTAATCAAGTAACTCAGGCTGATTAAAATGAAGCTCAGCAATTTTGTTAATAAGCTCAGGATCAACCACTCCACTAATCTTCAACATAAACAAGTTTCCTAATCTCATTGAGATTCATCTGGGCTTTGTATATGGACTGTGCACTCATGGGCTGTATGTGACTACTTTGTACCCCAGGGTGGCTGTGAATATGAACCAATACAACACTATAAATAGAATCAAAACATTAGAGGATATTTTTGCATTTTTCCAATGTGATTGAACATGATTTTGGTAGATGATAATGTTGTTTCTCAGTGACAAAAGGTGAGATGTGCCTCACCATGAGATATCCTGGTATCCTGGCTAACTGCAGAGCTTCAGACTTGCCAATATCTGTAACTAATTGTATATGTCAATTCCTTCTTATAAGTCAGTATATGTCTTTCACTTTTTCTAGTCTTCTGGTTTTTTGAAGTTCCTTAAAAATAAACTACAATTGTGTTTTAAAAGTACTTGTATCATGCATCTAGAAATAGGGTATTACCATATAAAAATGTGACATTGTCTTGGGAACATGTGGATGATATAGAGATTGGAATGGTCTTAAAGTGATTATTGGTGAAAGGATTATAGGTCTTGATGGGGGTACCAATGTGGGTTCAAGAAAAGGAAGGAGACCGGGTCCTGTGCTCAGTGTGTGAATTGGCTGTTTGAAACCTGGGGCTTAGTAGAGACCCTTGGCTCAGCCTGGGAGGAGGGGACTAGACCTGCCTGGACTGAGTCCACCAGGTTGATCTCAACCCTTGGGGGAGTCTTTGCCCTGGAGGAGATGGAAATGGGGGGTGGGCCGGGGGGAGGGGGCGGGACGGGAGGGGGGAGAACAGGGGAATCTATGGCTGATATGTAAAGTTGAATTATATTGTAAAATAAAATAAAATAAATTAATAAAAAATAAAATAAAAAAATAAAATAAAAAAAGGAAGGAAACTGTAATTGAAAACTGGAGGAAAAATAGAGATTTAAAATTGAGTCACAAAGTCTATCAAAACTATCATTCATGGCTATATGAACAAGCAGAAAAACTATCTTATAAATGGATGATTCAGGGTGACTATTTCCAGGTGAGATGATAAGATCCTCATTTATAGTTTTTGCTAAGTGTCATAGGCATGTTTAGAAAAATGCAAGCTGAAGAATGAATTATTAAGTTTTCACACAAAACTTTTAAGAACTAAAACTAATGTTTGTTTGGTTTGGAAATGAAACTTTGCTGCTCTTAGTTTTATAAACAGAATGTTATCAAAATAAGAAAAGGTTGGGTCTGAAGAGATGGCTCGGTGGTTAAATGAGTGCTTGCTGCTTTTCCAGAGGGCCCAAAGGGTTCCCGGTACCTATGCTGGTCAGCTAACCACTGCTTGGAGCTCCAAGGGGTCTGATGTCATCTGGATTCCATGGATGCATACACACATACACACACACACACACACACACACACACGGCATACATTCACACACATACACATAAATAAAAATAAATATTTTTAAAAGGCTCCCATTAGTTAGGGTTCTGCAGGGAAACACTACTAACAAAGTGCCTGTGTGCAGAGAAGAGTAAATAATGGATTGTCAAAGAAAGAGACAGTCAAATTGAAACAATCTTAGGCATTCAAGCAAATACCAAGCTCAAGGTTCAGTCAGGAAAATGTCCCTTGAAACAGAAGTATGAGCTGTGAAACACTTATGAATATCTCATGAAGAGTTAAGGAAGCACTTACCCTCTGAACAGGTCCTGATACTTAACAAAAAGCTAGCCAAGGAGATGCAGTTGCAGGTATCAATGGAAAATATTCTGTCATGTATCTGTATCCTTTCTCCTGAGTTTAGAATCCCATCTTCTTAGTCAATATCTCATTTCCTAAGATAGTTTTTCTTCCTGTACTCCATATTTATCAATATAATGGATTGTTGTTCTGCCTTCTGTGGGAGAACAGAAGCAGAAGCTATGGGGGAATTATAAAACCAAATTCAAATAAGACTAGTTAACGTTTTGTCTTATGTTTTAATAAGCTTACTAAATCAGTTATTTCCAGCCCACCCATAGTAAATTGGGCTTTGAACACTGACAAGACATTTAAATATTCCAGTTTATGACTCATTTGTATCATCATAACCCTGTGAACCTAATCTTTTATGTTAGTAAAAAGAGAGAAATCTACCATTTAAATAAAATAACATTTGCAAAAGAAATATATAAAATAAGAATTTATCTAGTTATTTACAATTCCTGACTATACTTATATTTTAAGGAAGAGTTCTTCTAAATATTTTTTTGTTTTTCAGAGAGAGGGAGAGAGAGAGAGAGAGAGAGAGAGAGAGAGAGAGAGAGAGAGAGAGAGAGAGGAGGAGCAAATGCTGTGGCACTCCCATGGAAGTCAGAAAACAACGTCCTCTCCTTTCACCTGTACATGGATGCCAAGAATCCAACTCAGTTCCTTGGCTCGTACAGCAAACTCTCTACTGCCTGAGCCATCTCACTGATCCTCTTTCAAGAAAATTTATTTTTAATTATTATTTGAAAATTTCATACATGTATACAATGCATTTTGATCATATTCATCCTATTAACCTAGGTCCATTGCTCTCAAGATTACTTTCATAAAATATGTCCCTCTCAAGGTCATGTCCTTTAAAAACAACAGCAACAACAAAACAAAACAAAACCCCAAAGTACTCAAGTACAATTAGTGCTGCATGTAAGTGCATGGGTATGAGGCCATCATTGGAACATGAGAAAACGATCAGTGTCCACACTCCTAAAGAAAAGTGACACTCCTTCAGTGGCCATCAACTTCCAGTAGCTCCTGAGCTAGGTGCTTAGCACCACCTCCCCCATCAATAACTGAATTTTGACTGGCTTGATCACTGAAGAAAATCACCCCTCCTCAAGCAACCATTAACAGCCCAAACCTCCTTAGCTAGGGGTGAGGGCTTATGAAGTCCTCCCTCATCCAAGATGGGACCCATCTTGTCTTGGTATTGTTTAGGCAAACACGACCACACAACTACTGAGTTTGTAAGTGTAATAGCCACGCCATGTCCAGAAGACAGTTCATAGTAGTTGTCCTCAGCTTATAGCTCTTATATTCTTCACACCTCTACTTCTGTTGTTTTCCTTGAGCCTTGGGTTTAATAGAGATGTTCTATTTAGGCCTGAATACTCACTTGTACCCACTGATTTGCAGCACTTTAGCAAATTGTGGTCTAACTGTGTTTACCACTTCCCACTGCAAAAAAATAAAAGGAAGATAAATAAACACCTCCTATGGTTAAAGTTTAGAGAAGTGCAGATCTATTTGTATAAAAATAAATATTAGGAAGTAGTTTGACAACATGCCCCTTCAGCAAAACAATAATAATAGGTTCCCTCTTAAGGCCTATGATGCTCATCAGCCGTGGGCTTTCTAACAAGGTTGAATTCCTTCCTGTGAAGCAGGCCTCAAATGCAATAAAACAGTTGCTTACCATAATCATGACAGTCATCAATATTGCACCTTGCCTGACAGATAGGAAATTGTAATGTGCAAGCTTCAATGCTTAGTAAGACCACTGATAAACTTTATTCTCCCAAAACCCTGCATGGCACCTCGTAGCACTATGGAAGCTAATCAACGGGGAAGAATTATCCCATAATTTTGAGTTTATCTCTATATGTCCTGAAATGAAAGTGTGTGATTTCACCAGAAGCAAGACTTGCCATGAAGTTATGATGGGTAAACCAAGACAATGGCAATAACCTGTGTTGTTTTGGAAACCTCTGGGACAGTCCTGGGCAATTACCTGTAGAGGGGTATCCTGTGCCTAGAACTGAGAGTTGTTTTTAATGTTAAACTATATTTCTGCTAAGAAGCTGAGTTATGAAAGAATATCCTTTACAGAGAGTTAATACTTAAATAAATAATAGACATCTTACTAGCTTAGTGCAAATGCATTTTCATTATCATAGCCATAATGAGAATCATGGCTCATTTGCTTAGTGTTAAAGTTGACATATAACTAGATATATCTTATGGCCCTCCATTCACACTTATTCTTCTTTCTGTATATGCTTCTTTATGTCTTTAGCACCCATAGTAGATTAGCCATGTATTACATAGACACTCAGAACACAAAAGTGAATGACACATGGTCTCTTGCTCTGAGAAGATTGTTACATATAAGGAGAGACTAATAATAACTAAACAGACTTTAATGTGTCTACTATGTAACTACAATGATAATAAGTGCATATTATGCCATGTGAATCCACAGGAAGACTGTTTGATATAGTTACAGGAGATGAGTAACTTTTTCTTGGATGAGATAATATCTAGGCTCAATCATAAAGTAGAAACTATATAAGAACAGACATGAGTATGTAAGGATTCCAATTCACAAACCAAGGCAAATGCTGAAATAATAAATTATATATTATGTGAAAAATAGCAATGAGTTTACTGTTGCTAGGACAGAAAGTGAAAATTTCTGAGTGATGGGAGTTGTATTTTGAATAACAGTTTGTGATTCACTTGTGCAATACATACTATAGCATATAGTCTGTATAGATGAGAACTCTGTGAAGTATCATAGTACAATGTAATGGAACTTATATTTTAGGAATATTGTTCTGTCCCCACTGTGGACAATAAATCAAAGGACAAAAATTGAGAAGCAGGGGAAATAATGGAATAATGCAGGAAGTGCATGATGATAGTCTAGACTACAGGCAATAAAATGGACAGGAACAGACAAATTCAAACTATACCTTGTTAGTGTTAAGATGATTACCAATGAATTAAATGTACACGGAGACTCTCAAGAAGGAAGGAGCCATGGGTTGGTAATTAGTAATTCCAACACTAAGGAAGCTAAGCGAGTTTGTAATCCCAACTCCAAGGAAGCTAAATGAATTTGTAATCCCAACTCTAAGGCATCTGAATCAGGAATTCAGGGCCAACTTGAATGAAAAACTGTATCAAAAACAAAAACAAAAAACCCTACAAAGCAAAAAAATCAAGGCAAGACAAAAATTAAAATAAATGATTTCTAGGATTTTTTTAGCATGGAAAAGTAAGAAAATGTGAACACCATTATCTACCAATCAGATACTCAGGAAGGACATACAAGAATGGAAATGTATTTTGTGTGTGTGTGAAATTAAAGAGATCATGAATTCACTTTCTAATAAACACTCTTGAAGTGAACATATGTCCAGCATAGAACGAGAATAAATAACTCATGTAGAAATTCTAGATTTCATCAGTATCTGGTAGTTAAACACTGAAAAAGCATAAGAGAAACCTTGGGAATTGTGGATTAAGAGGAACTGTGAGGGAAAGAAAGAACCCTAGGTAACACCAATGTTTATTGACTAGGCAGGTTCAGGAAAATGTGCAAAGGAGACAAAGACAAAATAAAAGGGAAGGAGAGAGATTAGTAGAATGAACACAAGTGCTTAAGCACATCAATGAGAATGAAAGCTAACAACACTGTTTTTACTCTCGTCTTGCTTTCGAGGATTCCTCGAGGATTTATATTCCCTTCGCTGAGCTTTGGGGACTGGGGCAGTAACTAGTGGATCTGCTTATAACCATGAAAAAGCTACAATGTAACTAGGGGCTTAACTTTATAAATCTTTAGTATGTAGAATTACATCATGAATTTGTCCCATTAAAAATGTTGGTATGTTTTTTAGAGTTATTTTTTTCTCATTTTTTTAAGACAGGGTTTTCTGAGTAGCGACGGCTGTCCTGGAACTCGATTTGAAGATCAGGCTGGCCTCAAACCTCAGAGATCCACCTGCCTCTGCCTCCCAAGTGCTGGGATTAAAAGCAAGTGCCACCATGCCCAGCTTTAATTTTTTTGTCCTTTGAGAATTTCATGCATGTATATAATGCATTTTGTTGAAATCCATCCCAATTCTTCCTTCCTTTTCCTCCCCTGTCTTACCCCTTTACAAATTAAAACTTAATGTGCCCTTTAACAAAAAATAGCCTAATGAGAGTGCTTAGTGCCACCTGCATATACATGTCTATAAGACCATCTACTGGAGCATGGCTAGCCTCATAGTGGCAACATCCCTGAAGAAAAATGACTTTTCTTGGCTAATGGTGGAGTTCATAATCCTCCAATATATGCTGGGGTTTTGTTTGAGAGTTGGGATGAGGACATATGATTTTTAGAGGCACAAAATACTATTAGAACCCAGGTAAAGAAATAATTACAGTTCACTGAGATGGAATTTGGGGAGAATAGTATATATAGTGAAAAGACACATGAATTGGAAATTGAGAGATTGCTAAAGTTTGCCAGACAAAAATGAAGTGGTGTAGGTAGAAACAAATTAGAGGAAAATAGACCGAGGATGAAGAAAACATGGCTAGGATTAAATCCACCATACCTGGCAAAACAAATAAAAACTTATGTTTTAAGGGAGGAAATGACATTATCAGATTTGTATTTCAGAAATACTATTTTAGCCATAGATTGGAGAATTCATTGAATAATTTGAGACTACATGCAGACAGACCTACTTAGAAGCAGTTACAATAATTGGGGTGAGCATTGATCATACCTTGAGTCATGAGAAAGAGAATATAAATAGGAAAGAGCAGACATAGACCTTTGAGGAAGAATTTAAAGATTGAGACATCTTTGATATTTCTTTTACAGTTACCTTCAGTAAGAGATTTTTTGCTTGCTTGATTACTTGTTTGGAAGATAATGTGTTTATAAAGACGTGAAAATATGGCTAAATGAAAAATAGATGTACAGTTTTACATGTAGAACTTGGTTTCGTACATCCTGAGCCTAAACTTTTTGTTCTTGTTTCATCCAATTTTTTATACATCTACGCAATGATCACACTACAGCCCTGCTTCAAATCCTTCAGCGATTTCCCCTTGTTTCATATTAATTAATGACTAATAATAGTTTCTAAAATGCTCCACAATTTGGATCTACATTTTAAGCACTATATTTTATCAATCGCAATTCCCTCTCTGTTTTTATTACAGTCTATGGAACGCTAAAAAGCCATATTTTTTTTACCATTGAACATATGTGTATATTTTGCATTCTATATGAAACATGCTTCCCTGACTCTTAACTCATATATCATTTAAAATTCATCAAAAAAAAATCACACCTTCTTTAAACTGTCTGAACACTTTTTCTAAGTACTTCCTTCTACAAGTATAATGAGGTAAGGGCCTTAGTTCATTTAGATATTTTATTACTGAGCTAGAACTGAAAGCTTCTTCCATGAGGACTAGCTTTCATAGTACTAGCATAATCCGCACTACATTTTAACTATGTGTCCTTATACCAATAGATAAGTATAGTACTCTCCACTCATCGAGTAAGGAAACTTCTCTTTGCAAGAGATAGAGACCATTACAGAAAACCACAATGAACCAAAATGCAGAATTGTGGAGCCTGTTCCCAAGTGATACATCTACAAAACACTTCCACACCTAATGCTCAGGATCATTGTGAAAGAGGAGATGAAAGAATATAAGAGCCAGAGGACCACGACATTTGCTGTGAGATTGTGTCTTCTAATAATGTCATAAGCTACAGTCAAAGTTTCACAAGAATGAGTGCCTAAACATGAGCTGAACAAGGACAACAGCAATAAACATGCAAAAGTGGATGGGGGAAATTTCACAAGGCTTCAACTCTATACAAATAACTACAGACAACTAAGAAATGCTGAGAGCAGGAGAAATAGTCTTCCCCAGGGAATAATTCCCCAACTGGTTGTCCACTACCAAGTGGTCAGCTCTGAAACATGCACATAAGTAATATCATAATATAGACTGAGCAGGTTGTGCTTATATATTTAGCAATATGTGTGTGTGTACAAACATATATCATTTATTGTGTATATGTGGGTATATATAAATGTTTACACACACCCACACTTATGCAACAATTAATGAAAAAGAGGCCATGATTTGAAAGAGGGCTATATGGGAAGATTTAAAGGGAGGAAAGGGAAGGGGAAATGATGTAATTATATCATGATCTCAAAAAATACAATAATTTCAAAATAATCTATAGGGTAGGTGTGGTGGTATTGTGTTCCCCAAAATATTGTGTATGCTAATAAACTTATCTGGGGTCAGAGAACAGGACAGCCACAATATTAAACATAGAGGTTAGGCAGTGGTAGCATACGCCTTTAATCCTAGCATTCCAGAGGCAGAAATTCATGTGTTCAAGGATACACCCAAGCATGGTGACCCACGCCTTTAATCCCAGAAAGCCACACCTTTAATCTCAGGGAGTGGTGGTAGAAAGCAGAAAAGTATATAAGGCATGAGGACCAGAAACTCGAGGCATTTGACCTGAGCAGGCCTTTGGCCTGGAGAAGCATGTGGCTGGTTAAGCTTTCAGGCTTCTAGTAGCAGTTCAGCTGAGACCCATTCTGGATGAGGGCTCGGGGCATCCAGTCTGAGGAAACAAGACCAGCTGAGGATTCAGCGAGGTGAGATAGCTGTGGCTTATTCTGTCTCTCTGACCTTCCAGTGTTCACCCCAGTAACTGGCCTCAGGTTTGATTTTATTAATAAGAACTTTTAAGACTCATGCTACAGGTAGGGGCAGGTGAGATAACATCTAAAAATGATTGGTTATTCCCATAGCATGTGCCACTATTGTACCAGTATCTTGCAGACAGGGTAAAACTAATGATTACTTTTCTCCTCTGTTAGTGTTCACAGTACATCCTGCATTATGAACACTAGTTACTAAGAGTTAACCTTATAGTTAGTCACCTGCTCGATTTCTCTGTGTCAGATGATGCAAGTCAATCGTGTCTTCAGCAATAGGGCCTTGCAGAGACTGACAACACACACAAGACCTGCATATGTTCAAAACAGACAAAATCCTAGCACTGAGGAGGGAGAACAGACACAAATTCCCACCAGCAATAAGCTATTTGCAATTGATACCCTCTGTGAAATGGAGTATCAGTTTTCTTCAATGGAGTGTCACTAGGTATAGCAACCACACTCAAAGGGCATGCCCCTTGCCTAGGAGTAGTTGAACAAAGCAAAACTGATTCCACGCTTTTTGTGTATATGTGGTTTTTGTTTTGTTTTCCTTGTTTTTGTAATATTGTTCATCTGTTTTGGTATCCATTTTTTGCTGTTTTTCCTGCTTTTCTGAGAGGGGGGGCATGAAGTAGGGTGGGAAGTGATGTGGGATGTGGGGAGGCTCTGGGAGGAGTTGAGGGGAAGAATATGATCAAAATACATTGTACTAAAATTATTTAAAATTTTAAACTGTATTTAACTTAGTATAGACATTGTTGGTATTTGACAGCTTCTAACATTTCTATTTTCTTTGTCACTTAAAAAATCTATATAGAGCTTTAAAACATATTTAAAGTACATATGATTCGCATCCCTCTTTTTGTGAAAAGAACAACTTATATATGAAGTGATAAACCTTCCTCGAGGTCATTTCAGTGAAAAGTAGAATGCTACAGAAGAGAAATATTTCCCAAAGTTTGGTTTCTTGACATTTCAATATAACATGCTATCCTATACTCTTTTTCACAGTCTTGAATCTATTATTGTTCATTTTATTATACTTTGAGATATTTTAAAATGTATTTCTAATGATCCATATTTTAATGTGTGTTTATTATTCTTTTAAATTCTTTCTTCTTACATATATACACAAATGTTAGTATATAAATACAACCTTCTGAGATCATTTAGTGTTGCTCATATGTACATGATTTTTTAGGAGTCCCCATCTGGTATTGAACAAAAAGTTATGAGGCTCATCCCTGAGTAATACTGGTTCTCCCTTTCTCAGCAACAATTAATTGACTGTAGCTCTCCATTTAGGCATGAGACCTTCTGAGATTCCCCCCACCCATGTTAACATGACAACTGGTAATGTTGTACAGGTATTCTTTGGGCAACCATATTATTGAGATTTCATGGGTTCAGGTTCCTTACCATAAATAGGAGACACTCTCTCACAGCAGATATTCTGGTATTCCTTCTCTTAGAATCTTTCCTTGCCATCTGTTGGAATATCTTCTGAGTCTTAACTGTGTTGTTTATGTTGTAGATGTGGCATTGGGCACTTGACAGTGCCTTTTGACAAATTGTGGATTTCTTTAATGGCCTCTGTTTGCTGCAAAAGGCGCTGAGCTGATGAGGTGAGACCTACACACATTTGTGGGTATGAGGATGAGGATTTAGAATGTCATTAGAAATTATACTGGTTCATGGAAGTGCTGAAAATAGGTTCTTCTTTAGGGTTCATGGACTTACCAGTCACAAGCAGTTGGCTAGGTTTACAATACCAGACATGACTACCCTCCAATTGAATGAGTATGGTTTAAGTCCTATTAAAAGACTGTTGTTTACCACCAAGATTTATGTTCCACTATTGGGAATATTTTATCATGCTGGCTATTATTGTGGTTCATAGGTTTCACATTAGTAAGACTCTAGATTGCTTTCTCCTTGGCAGTTTGCATAGCAACTTCTGATATGATGAGAGTTAGTTCTCAGGGAAGAGGGGCTTCCATGTAGATTCCAGCTTGATTCCTCTAAGTCCTATGTCCAAAGTATACATTGCCTTCAGCAGATAGGGCATTGCGTTCAAGTTCTGTGAGGCAATGAAATACAATGGTAATAGCTAGTACTGTTATGGGAGTCTCTTGGAATCCCCTGACCAACAACCTGAAGGCAGGTTTCCCATGCCTGCCACTAAAGGTTTTGTTAGATAGTCTCTTAGAAAAAGCATCATCATTCCAAGTTCTGCAACTTCGTTCAAACTATCTGTGCATGCACACACAGTTATATATTATATGTCTTTAATTAAACTTCAAATACTGTTTCCCTCTGGCTTTTCCAAACATCTTTAGTTTTATTATCCCTTCTCCTTTTTCTCCATCTGTGTTGCCTTCTCCTTCCACTCTTCAAATAAAGCCAACCCCCATCTTTTTTTATTTTCCATTTCATAACACCTGTGTCCCTCTATCACCTTATCTAAAGCCCTTTCTCTCACCCACACTCATCCTTTTTTGCTTAATTGGTTTCTGAAGCTATTCCAGATTATATACACATATCTAAAGATCCCCAAATAACAGCGAATGTGGGGCATTTGTCTTACCTCATTAGTATAGTATTTTCTGGTTTCATCCAGTAACCTGCAAATTTCATTTTTTTCCTACAGCTGAACAGAATTCACATTATCCATGCATTATTTGAAGGTTTGCAAAGATGATAAAAATGCACACTGAAGATAAAACAGCATCTTCAACAAATGGTACTGGGGAAACAGAATGTCCATATGTAGAAGAATGAAATTAGAACCATATTTCTCACCCTGTACAAAATCAACATCAAGTGGATCAAAGACTTCTATGTGAAACTTAAAACCCTGAAAATGCTAAAAGAAAACTTAGACAGAGCCCTAAAAGATATATGTGAAGCAAGGGACTTTTTTTTTTAATAGGTCTTCATTTGCTCAGGAATTGAAGCAAACAATTGAGAAACGGAACTTCATAAAACCAAAAACTCATCTGTACAGCAAGGAAACAACTGAGTAAAGAAGAAGTCCACGGAATGGAAGAGATTTTTTTGTCAGCTATACATCCAGTAAAGGATTAATATCCAGAAATTATAAAGAACTAAAAAAAAATTTCAGGAGATCATGTTGAAAGACCAAGGCCTCAGCAGAATTGCAGGCATAGCAAAGGGGCATAAGCAGGAAGCCCTCCCACTCCTGACCTCCTGACTGCCTCTGTCCTTTTGCCCTAGCTACAGAGAGAGCCATGAATTCTTCACCCCACAGAGAAGGCCCAATCAGAGGTGGCCACTGCCTCTTACCTTTCGCCCTAGCTAACAAACCACCAGGGAAGGGCCTATCAGGAGCCAGGTACACCTCAGGAGGGCCAATTAGAAGCAGACAGACAACTCCAGGTGCTGAAGTTACAATGATACAATTCCCTAAACCCAAGAGAGCCAATCAGCTCAGCCAAGTACTCCTGACCAGGACTTGAGAGCCAATTCCAGGTCTATAGCTAGGCAGTCTTGGAATTTCCCCAAAGCACCCCTTTTGTATACACTATAAAAACCCTCGCCCAGTGTTGCTTGGGGTGTCTCCTGCTCTGCTGCTTCGTCGGTTGGACCTAGAGACCTGAGCTAACCCCTATTAAAGACTGTTTTTGCATCGGATTTAGTCTCTTGAGGATCTTTTAGAGATCTGGACTTTGGACACAAAAATGTGACCCAATTAAAACAGACTATCCATCCATCTGGACAGACCAATCTCAAAAGAAGAAATTATGGCTAAGAAAAATCTTCAAAAGTATTCAATATCCTTAGCAATTAAGGAAATGTAAAATAAAACTACTTTAAAATGCCATCTTACCCCAGTCAGAATGACGAAGATCAAGAAAACCCCTGAAAACTAATACAAGAGTTGAGACAGGGAAAGGGGAACCCTTATTTACGTTGGTGGAATTGCTAACTGGTGAATCCAAAGGACTGAATATCCTATTCCAAAATAGACCATGTCCACTGCTACTCTACTCACAGTAGCTAGGAATGGAAACTGCTTCAGCATTTATAAATTCATTTCTGAGAACATTTGTTAAATGTCTCATATTCAAGTAAGGTCACACAAGGTAAAATCCATTCTTGCATTCTTGTACATAATTCTATTTCTTTAATGACAGGGCTCTCAGTACACATGTGTTTAACAAATATTTATTAAACTAATAACTGTGTAAGTCTTGCCCTTGTAGTTAGGAAACTATATGGTATTAAACAGATTAAAATTCTTCAGTTGGAAAACATAAAAAACTTGGTGCTCACACAGTAGAGTGGAAGTGGAAATGAAGGGGTGTGGATGAGAATGAAGGAAGAGGTGTGTAACTGAGATCCTAAAGTCCATGTATGTTTGACACCCAAATCTATTTCCACATTTGAAATCCACATCCAGAAATGAGCATGCCATGTGAACCAGTTTGTAGTGAGGACTGTACAAGGAAACATCCCTGAAATTATTTGTTTCAGTGAGAAAAGTGATAGAAATGTACCTGCCAGTCTGGTGGAACTAGAGTTGAAGCAAATCCTGAGAAGCCATGCGGAGTGGAGAAGGTTCCAACTCTGATTCTGCCTTGACGTTAAATGTGTGACTTCCCACTTCTTACAGTGTTTGTATTTTTAAAACACTTGTTTATCAAGTGAATGATGGAAGTTGAAGCCAAAGCCCTCGTTTTTAAAGAACAAAGGAGGAATTAATGCTTTTTACATCACACATTTGATGAATCTGTTTATAATCTATGCTTTTCTCATAATCTTTTTTATGGAATCCCAGCCCCCTTATTCTCTTTTTCTGTTCATTCCAATGACCTTTTTCTATACCCAGTTAGGCAGTGACCAGGGCACACCTTCCTGCTGTCCAGGATGACTCTACCAGAAGGCCCCTGATTATGAGGTCTCATGTTGTAAAAAAATGAGGAGTGCTGACCTTGTCTGTGATGTATAAGGCAGGGCAGCAGGCAGCTCATGACAGTTATCACCAGGAGATGTAGGGAAAGCAGGTCCCTAACCCTAGACTATTCCAGCTTGCCTGATAGATTCCTGGTGCCTGCTTTCCAAAGACGGTCCCAGAGAGGGACCATGAACATCCTTCTTGGAAGCATTGTCTTCATTTTCATCTTTTTCATCCTGAAGAGATTAGTTCCGGTAAGCTGTATGCAGGAGGAGACTGCCCTAACATTAAAGTAACTCGATGGATAGGAACGTGTTTTGTAAGACCACAAAAAGAGGAAAGGAACCCAGGGAAGAACTTCAATTGCCACTTGCCGTCTCTACAGAGCCCCGGCATTTGCTGTCTCTCCCACATGAGCTTCTCAGGCTTTCAGCACTGTACTCAATAGTTGTGGTCAGTTAGAAGATAGACGTGGGTCACTAATGATATAGTTGACTTTCCAGCGAACCTCTCACTCACCATGAGAGAACAGGAGAGCTGAAAGTGTGTGATCTCCACCATCAAAGTCTCATCTTAAAAATGGGTCCTTTCTCTTGTCTTCTCTCATTTCTCTGATGGTATCCTGTCTAAATGTGAGTTCCCTGGTGTTAGTATAAAGTTATAAGTAAAACAATTTTACAATAGGATTAATGACTCATATCAAGGCTACTATTGGACTTCCCAAGGCAAGAAGGCTTTACAGGGTAACCGCTATGATTTTTCTTGAATCTTTGTCTGCACAAAACATCCTTATAATTTTCTCATATTTTGTAGGTTTTCTAATTACTGATAGTTTCCTTTTTGTATAGAAATGTTTATATGTCATGTAGTTTCATTTATTGATTGTTGAAATTGTTTCCTGTAATATCAGAGTCCTGTTCTAAAAGTCCTTCCCTATGCTTTCAATCTTGGAGTGTATTCCCTATCCTCGACGATGTACAAAAAATCAATTCAATGTGTATCAGTAACTAGATTTCAAATCATGGTTCCATTTAAGAACCAGTCCCTTTTCTTCCTTCATTTCTCTTATTGCAGCCTACTCTACCTCTCCCTGGATCCAGGTTACTCTTTTCTTCTCCAAACTTAGGAGTATTCACAAGTATACTCAGCTCTACATATTGGGTTGTTTTTTGTTTTTTGTTTTTTATTTTTTGTTTGTTTTATTTTGGTATTTAAAGTTGCAAGTGAATTGCTTTTATATAAGTACCAAAGACAGGATTTGAAGCTACCTACTACTGAACTTCCCAAGGCAAGACATTACAAGGTGACATCCATTTTTTTCCTCAGTCTGTGCTTATGCAAAACATACATGTCAGTCAATGTTACACTTCAACACATTCAAATCTATCTATCTTGGGGAAAATCTGTTCATTATCATAACCAAGTTATCGCAGTCAACTTATCATGCTTCAAAAAACCACAGAGATGTAATTTCTTTTACAGATAACTGAGTATGAAAGACCATCCAATTCAACACCTCTTATACTACAAAGAGCAACTATTATTAAGTCATACAAGAGTACAGCTGTGAGTGTCCCAGTCAACAACTTCAACCAGACTATGGTAATACCTTTTCCACAGGCATTAATCTTGCACAAACGAATACTGGTCAATCTGAACATCATAGAATGCCAGCTGGTTAAACTGGAGCAATTTCTGTCTGCGAGGGACCCACCTGGCTGTACAGGTGGAGAGCCACTGTCAGAAACCCAATAGAAAGGGACAGTGAAAGCAACCAATAAAATCCTGGAGTGGAATCAACTGATTTTGTCTCTTGCAAATGAGTTTTTATTTAAAGGAGTGGGGTGTTGGTCAGATACTCCAGACACCTACTACATGCTTGTATTTAAAGAATCATTGACATGTATTTGTTAAGACATATTTCATGGGATAATGATTTAGAATCACAGTACAGAAAAGACAAATTGAGTATTTCAACTCATGTATCAGCACTGACAGAAAAGAACAAAGAAGGCTCTGAGGATTTGAGCCAGCAAGTCAACAAGAGTGCTAGAGATTTTTCCTACTGAGCAGTGAGAATTCTGGAACAGAACTAGCCTACTCCCGCTGTGCCCATTGCAAATTCCTGGCTGGAGTGTCTTGATAGTAATACAATGACTGTTCTCTTAGGATGTCACTCTTGGTAGTGGTTCATTCTGCAGCAAGACAAAGACAGATATAACAAGTGATCAGTGGGGCCACCATTCCTTACCCTACTCTCAGAAGGACCTTGATGTCCTAGAAAACGTCACTACATTTTCTCCGAACAGAGAAGAGAAGATGACTGCTTGTTCGATGGTCGCACACACTATAGCTCTTTCTTAAAGAATATTCCTGTATAAAAGAGCAAGCTTATGGTTTTGAGATATCAGAAGCAGCAACTACCTGCTGCTATCACCAGCATTCCCCAAGTATCTCTGATACTAGACTCCTCTTGGCATACCACACAAAACATCCCCAAAGAAACTCTAGCTCCTGTAACAATCTGGTGCACTGGGCTACAATAATTTAAATTCACTAAGCTAAAGTCTCCAATGCCGGCCAGTTATTTTGCTGGTAAGGCCTTGCACTCAAGACAGTCTTAGAAGAGCAGCTAAAAGCAGTCAGGTTGTGATGGGAAAGCTCTGCCTGCGTGCAGTGCTTATAACAGAAGAACTGCCCTTTGAGCTGAGGAAAGGAATGGTGAGCATTTGACAGGACCGAGTTCATCCACGTCCCTGCAAAGAGTGTGCAGAACCCACTTCCAGCTCCACTATCAGGAAGGTGACAAGGAGTGGTAGGTCTGAAATTGGAAAAGAGAGAAACACCTGCACAAAGAGATTATATTTCCATAAGGTGAAAATAAATATACATATATTTTTAACCACCTGTGGAGCCTCCATGGGACTGGACTAGGCCCTCTGCATAAGTGAGACAGTTGTGTAGCTTGATCTGCTTAAGGGAGCCCCTGGCAGTAGGATCAGAATCCATCCCTGGTACATGAGCAAGCTTTCTGGAGCCCACTACCTATGGTGGGATACCTCACACAGCCTTGAGGCAGGGAGAGGGGCTTGGACCTGCCTCTACTGAATATACCAGGCTCTGTTGACTCCCCATGGGAAGTCTTACCTTCTTGTAGGAGGGAATGGGTGGTAATTTGGGGAAGGAGAGGTTGGAAGGGTGGGAGGAGGGAATAGGGAGAGATCTGTGATTGGTATGTAAAATAAATAAATAATATATTTTTTAAAAAAGTTGGGTATTTGACAGTAAGTTGCAGTTAAAAGTTTACAGCTGAGATATAACAAACAGAAATTCAAACAATTTGAAAAGCTTTGTAATCAAAAGATTGCAGCATAATACTGCAGTTGTCTACCAGCTTTATTAAAGTGAGAGGAATTACACTGACTTGTTTTCTATCAGGAAAACAACTATTTCTGTCACTGAATGTCTGTAGTAAAAGCCATCATTGGGCACCCTACAATATATGGAGTTTATAAATTATGGCATTAAACTTTGTTTTTCACATTTGAAGTTAATGATACAAGTCTATAACTACTCTTTGTGGTCAGTTTTTGAATACAACTACTTCTGTTTCAAATCTTCACATTCTTAAATTGTTTTTATCATTTAAAATATGTCCAAATCATTCCTATAGCACAAGAATAGCCTATTAAAAGGAGTGCCTTTTTAAATTGGTGAATGTTTACCTTGAATAGCATCCAAATATGAAAGGATAATCCATTTAATAGAATGTTACTTTGAGTTAAGAAAAGGTATTTCCAAACCATAGTTGATTGTCTACTTCTTTTTTTATTAAGAATTTTTTAAATTTATTTTACATACCAACTACAGATCCCCCTCTCTTCCCTCCTCCTTCCCCCAGTCTCTTCCCCCAACCCACCCCCATCCCCTCCAGCAAAAAGGTAACGCCTCCCATGCGGAGTCAGAAAAGCCTGGTACATTCAAGTTGAGGCACGTCCAAGCCTCTCTCTCTGCATCAAGGCTGTGTAAGGTGTCCCACCGTAGGTAATGGGCTCCAAAAAGCCAGCTCATGCACCAGGGATAGATCCTGATCCCACTGCTGGGGGCCCCTTAAACAGACCAAGCTACACAACTGTCTCACTTATGCAGAAGGCCTAGTCCAGTCCCATTCAGGATCCATTTTGCCAAGTAAAAGTTCAGTGGTCACCTTCCTATGGGTCCTACATGTCCAGTCGATCAAGCAGTCCAGGTAAGAACAGTTTCTTGCCCAAATGGCTATTTTTGCCAAGAAGAAGATAAACTCCATATAGAGTGTCTTTGATGCCCATCTTCCTCTCTGAAGTAAATTGGTGCTGCCAGGGGCAGACATGTCTCACTGTCCAGAGAGTCTAAACTTTTAAAACATTTTAAATGCCATATTCTGTAGGTCTTTGAAGTGTTTCCTTAGTTATGATAAAAGATAAGTTAGATATGAAGCCTTAGACTCACAAATATAGGATAGAATATCTTCTTTCATTTTGCCAAATACAAATAGATTAGATATTATTACTATAATTCTTGCTTGATAATTGTTTTGTTATATGTAATTTTACTATGTGAAGGTTAAAACCCTCCTTTTTGAAAAAAAGAAAAGGGGAAGTGCTGTGGGATGTTCTCTATGCTGTGAATGTGTTGCTCTGATTGGTTAACAAAGTGCTGATTGGCTAGTAGCCAGGCAGGAAGTATAGGCAGGACAAAGAGAGAGGAAGAGGCTAGGAACAGGAAGGCTGAGGAGGGAGACTCTGCCAGCCACCACCATGAGGAGCAGGATGTAAAGTACTGGTAAGCCACGAGCCATGTGGCAAGGTATAGATTTATAAAAATGGGTTAATTTAAGATATAAGAACTAGATAACAAGAAGCCTGCCACAGACATACAGTTTATAAATAAAAAAAGAAAGAAATACATTGAAATTACCAAAATAAATCATAGTACTGAGATTTGTAGGATAGAGTCCAAATTAGTATAGAGATAGAATTCATTGGTTAAAAAAATGCCGTGTATTAGAAAAAATAGAAATTCAAAACACTGTGATCTATCTCAATATCAGAGAGAACCCCAATTAAGAAAAAAGAGGACTAATAATGATCAGAGAAGAAATAAATTGGAACAAAACACAGATCCTTTTTTTCAAAAAGGATCATCTATTGTAAGAGAGGATGTGGGGGCATACTATAAAACACTTATAATCATCGCAATAGTGAGCACAGCAGCTGTGAACACCTGGACAGGACTTGGACATAAGGAAGGAACAGAATGACATGAAAATAGAAAGAAATAGGAAGAGTACTACTTGATAGGAATGGTCCCAATTTTACATTTAAGAATGGGAGGGAGATAAGAGGGAGAATGGGAGGATGAATTATTGTCATAATAATCATATGCATGTATTAAATTACTGAAAAATGAATTTGGTAAAATATATTCATTTAAAATGTCATAAAATTCACAATCATCTTCCATGATAGACAGGAAAATAATCCAAGAAACACAAAATTTTGGCAAGAGAGATTACCACAACACATCATACAGATGTCAGAAGTGTTATTTGTAATACTGTGAACACTTTACAGAAATAAATTTGATAACTTAAATGAATTATACAAATACATTTTAATACATCTGGTTTGGGGAGACACATAATAAAAATAAAATCACTCTTTAAACTTTAAAAAATTAGAGCATTTCCTTAGAAATTTATAGACAGTTAAATATCAGCAACAACTTTACACAATCTCTTGTAGAAAATAATAAAATTTGGAATGGGAACACTTATTATTCCTTCTTATGAAGGTAGCATTACTTTGCCCTTAAAACTTGGTAAAAAAGCAGTATAGGAAAAAACAAAATGTCCACAAAAACATGACAACAAAAAAGACTCAAATGACATCATTTTTACTAAGAAATTTTTTATTCATTTTACATACCAACCACAGATTCCCTCTCTTTCCTCTTTCCACTCCCTCCAGCCTTCCACCCAAACCCATCCCCCATGCCCTCCTCTGAAAAGGTAAGACCTCTCATGAGAGTCAGCAGAGCCTGGTACATTCAGTCGAGGCTGGTCCAAGACCCTCCCCCTGCATCAAGGCTTTGCAATGCATCCCACCATAGGTAGCGGGCTCCAAAAAGCCTGCTCATGCAGCAGGGATGCATGACATGAACAAATGTGATTCACCAACATAGAAGTAGAATTATCTACCACAACAATTGGGTTTATTGTAGGAATATAATGCTCATCCATTAAAAAGAATGAATCTATGTAAGCTGCAATATTAAGAGACAAAAGAGGGAAAATTATTGTCATATCAATTGATGAAGAAAAGTTATTTGACAAAATGTGATGCCTGCTCATAATAATTCCCAGAAACCCAAGAAAAGAGAACTTTCCTAACTTGATAAATTAATAAAAATTACACAACTGGTGTCATAGTTACAGAAGAATAAGTCAAAGAAGCATAACTGCTGTTGTATTCTAATTTTGCATAGTACTGGAAGTGTTAGCTTGTGCAGTTAAGTAAAAGGATGGAGAATGTAGGAGTTGAGGTACCTGTCCCCAGCCCCTACCCAGGGTTCCTTAAGAGAAATGCTTCTAGGAGCAAGGGAAGAAGATTTCTATGATAATTTCATACACACAGGCAAATGCTCTTCATTCTATGTGCTCTTTACTACTGTGTTCTTTGTTTCATCCATCTTTATTCTTCTCTATACACACACACACACATACACACACACACACACACACACATATATCTCCATTCATTAGTAACTTATTACTAAAAACTGCAAAGCAACTCTCAGGGGCAAGCATTCTGATAAGAGTCACACTTGGCAAAGACTTGGTCAGTTTAATTGGTGACTGAAAACAGCTGCAAATTGTAAAATGTTCTGGTTCATCTCTTAAAGGGATAGCTACAAGAGTACAAGGGGAGAAACTAAACAAATAAGAGATTTAAGGAAAAGGCAAAGAATACATGTACTATTCTATATTTCTTAAGTGTGGTTAATAATATCTGGACATGGTTAGTCAGTTAACGGCCTTTTCCTATTAATTACCTGAATCTCAGAACCTAAACAGTCTACTGAGTCTAAAATATTGCATTAAAAATTGGTGTAGAAGTGATAATTGCTTTTTGAATCGGAGTGGGGAGGTGCCAGTGGAGGAAGCTTAGGGTAACAGAGGTGCTATTGATCTCTTGAAGGACTAGGATATAACAAGGCCAGACACCTGCACTGTCACTTCTAGTTTGCTGTAATTCTTTTGAAGGGTTTTGATCCAACAAGGCCAGGCACCTGCTATTCCACTCTGTGAAAGTCGCATGAGGACATTTCATTTGGCCAATTTGCCTTGTCATTGACTGAGGATGGAGAACAAGACTTCTAAGTGTCCACAGTCCACATGGAACAATAGATATAGTTATGAAGCATATTTTAATATTTTTCTATTTATCAAACTTGACTATCCACAATTATGTGTGCCCATAAAATTGAGATGTAATCATGAGAGTACATGTACACATTAAATGAAAATGCATGGTAATGGGGAGCTATCATAGCTGTTTTTGCACAAGAAACTACAGATGGGAGCAACAGTATTCAGAGTCAGTGGCCAACAAAGCCTTGCTTGAACAGTGTACTCCATCTGAGAGACTGGTGGGTCGACCTGATGAACACTAGTTGTCACCTGCTGTATACTCCCATGGCCTTTTGCTGCCAGCAGCTCTCAATAGAACATACTAATGGGAGAATAGAGAAATTAGCTAAACTCTAATAGTCTTTCTTGATTGTCAACTTGATGGGATTTAGAATCACCATGGAAACCTCTCTCCTAACATGTCTATGAGAAACTTTCTAGACTGGGCTAATTGTGATAGGAAGACCTATTCTAACTACAGGAGACACCATTCAGTGGGCTGGGGTTCTGACTAATTCAAAAGGAGAAAGGCAACTCAGCTCCAGCATTCATTTCCCTCTCTGCTTCCTGTCTATAGATACAAAGTGATCTCTTACATCTAGTTGCTGCTACCATGACTTCTCTGTCATCATGAACTGTGCCCTGAAGTGATGAGCCAAATAAACCAATCCTTCCTTAAACTGTTTTTTGTCACGTATTCTGTTACAAGAATTGTAAAAGAAACTAATACACTATTTCTTTTTGCAGAAAACAGAATAATTTCAAGGTAAGTTCGCTAGAGTCTACATAAATATCCTTCTACAATCAATATGTAAATTCAGTGGGATCACAAAAATGAAAGATTAAAATTCTGTTGTGTATCTTACATATTGGCAATAGTAGATGGAAACCAAATAAATAACCATATTTATAACCACTCAAAAGTAAAATTAAATGCTTAGGCTTTAATTCAGTAGACATATAAGCTAAAAATATTGATAAAAACAGAAAAAACATACACAAATTTAAAGGCATACAATGCTTACAAATTAAAAGATTCGATACAGAAAAGATATAATTTTCTAACAATACATATTAAGTACAATTCATATAAATATCATAACAATATTGTCATAAAGAGATTAATGAAAGAAAATAAAATATAGAGGCAGAATTATTTGTATAACTGAAATAATTTTGCCTTCTACTTGATCCAATCTGCTAATACAGCTTTCCTCCTGAGTTTTCTCTTCAATTCCACTTAATTTTTGCTCATTTTCTTCAGTATTTTTGTCTCCTTCCAGAAATCAGTTTTCAAATCCTGAACTTTCTTCATCATTCAATTCATCATTTCATTCATTTCATTTGTATTTGTTCAGTAGTATGCTTCTTGTGAAAGTGTAGAGTTTGGTGCATATGTGTTTAACATTGTTGTCTCCTTAGTCTATTAGTCTTTGAACAGAATGAAGTATCATTTATCTCTTCTGATTCACTTTAGTTTGAAGTCTATTTTGTCAGATATTAGAACATTGTTCTGGCTTGTTTTTTTGTCCCATTTACTTGGGATAGTTTGTTCCACCCTTTCCCTCTTAGATGGTTGCTGTCTTTGAAGATAAGATGAGATTTTGGTAGAGATAGATTTTGGTTTATGATCCCTTCAGCTAACTACATGTTTTGATTAGGCAGTTGAGGCTAAATGTGTGTGTGTTGTGTGTTTGAGTTTTTATTGTTGTTTTTTGCTGTTCTTTGTTTTATCTCATAATTTCATAGTTATAACTGTATTTTCTTTCTATAGCCTCTTGGCTATGTTCATTCCTCTCTTCAGTCCAAAGTATCGCTTCCAGTATTTTCTGTAGAGCTGGTTTGGTGTACACAAATTTCTTCAGCCTATTTACTTCATGGTAGGTTTTTTTTATGTCTCTTTCAACTGTGGCAGATAGTTTTGATGGGTACAGTTGTCTGGGTTGGCATCTGTGCTCTTCTGGAATTAGGAGTATATTGCTCAAGGCTCTTCTGGCTTTCAAAGTTTCCACTGAGAATCAACTGTCAGTCTGATGGGCTTTTCCCTTGCTTTCAATACCTTCATTCTCTGTATTTAGTGTTTTGAATAAAATATGTCACAGGGAGTTTCTTTTTTCATCCTGTCTGTTTGGTGTTCTGTGTGCTTCTTGATTCTGTGAGGGTTTGCCTTTCTGTAACTTGGGAAAGTTCTCTTATGATGCCATTGACCTTGAATTCTTCATATTCAATGCCTATTGTCCTGGTTAGTTTCATGTCAACTTGACACAAGAGTCATCTGAAAGGAGAAAACCTCAACTGAGAAAATGCTTCCATATGATCCAGCTGTAAGATATTTTCTTAATTAGTGATTGATTGCGGGAGGGGTCAGCCCATTGTAGGTGGTGCTATCCCTGGGTTGGCTGTTTTTGGTTCTATAAGAAAGCAGGCTGAGCGAGCCACAAATATCAAGCTGGTAATCAGCACCCCTCCATGACCTCTGCAGCAGTTCCCGCCTCCAGGTTCTTGCCCTGTTTGAGCTCCTGTCCCAACTTCCTTCAGTGACTATGATGGGAAACTATAAGCCAAATAAACCCTTTCCTCCCCAACTGCCTTTAGGTCATAGCATTTCATCGCAGCAATAGAAACACTAAGAAACCTATAATTCATCAATTTTGCCTTTCTATAGTGTTCTAAAGTTTTACATAGACATTTTGTCTTTTTATATTTTTTATATTCTTTGGTTGTGTGGTGCAATGCCTCTACTTTATCTCTAAGTCCTGATAATCAACTTTCTACTTGATCCATTGTATTTGTAAGGTTTTTCCCCTGAGTTTTCCAAGTGAGTTATTGTGTTTTAATTCCATTTTCATTTCAGCTTGAATTGTCTTCACTATTTCTATGTCCTTACTGAACTCAGTTTTCAAATCCTGAATTGTCTTTTTTATTTCATTCAGTCATGTATTTGTGTTTTCTAGGACTCCACACTGTAATTAATTTCTATCCTATTTCAGGCCACTGATATTTTTGTTTCTTCTTAAAACGCCTCAAAGTATTTGATCAGGTTCATGATTGTTCTTTTAAATTTTGTGCCCTGGGGTTCATCTAGATAATTCTAATTGAAGAACACTTCTATAGGACTAGTAGGTTTGGGGAGGACATAGTGTCTTAGCCTTTCATATTGTTTGTGGTTTTGTGGTATAACCTGGTTGTGTGGAATATATTCATTGGCTGGGTGTCTGATGTGAGATTCCAGCCTGCCTCAGTTGAGTGAAAGTTCGGTTCTGCTTGTGAAGAATGGTAGGCCAGTCCTTCAGATATGTGGTGTAGATTTTTATTGGAAGAATTGGGTAATTCCAATTCAGTGATAACAAAAAAGCATGGGAATATGACTACTGGATGGGTCTGTCTGGGTGTTTAGGCTGAGCTGTCAGAGGTAGACCTGGGAGAGTGAGGATGGTGCAGAATGCAGGAATCTGGGTCACTCACTAGACTGTACTATTGTTTAGGCTGCACAATCCAACTGAAATCTGGGAAGGTGAGGACATGGTGTTATTGAGTGGGAATCTGGGTTACACTCCTGGCTGGGTTGATGAACAAGCTAAGAGACCCCAGCTATTCTTGGGAGTGTGAGGGGAATGTTGAAGGGTCATTCACCAAGCTGGGCAGGCATACAGGCTAAGCAACCTTAGCTAGGCCTTCTGGGAGTATGAGGACAACACTGGAGGGTAGGAATACAGTCACTCACCAGGATAAGCTGGTGTATTCAGCTATGTAACATGAGCTAGCACTGAGAGTGGTAATCTGTTTTCTGAGAATTCCATGTATGTAAACAGTGTACTATGATCATCCACTTTAACTCCTCCCCTATCCTCCCCAACACCCCTCTCCCAACGTCATGCCTTTTCTTTGATAACCCAAACTTAGTTCAGTTATTGCTGCCCATATATGCATGGGTACAGGGCCATCCACTGGAACATGGAAAATCTACCAGTGGCCACACATATATCCAATATAGTTTTTTTTGATTTCTTATTCTTTTTATTTTATGTGCATGTGTGACTTCCCCCCCCCCATGTTTTTCTGTATGCTATATGTGTGCCTCATGCTCACAGCTTCCAGAAAAGGTCACTGGATCTCCTGGAATTACAGAGTGCTGTAAGCTGCCCTGTGGATGTTGGGAATTCAGCCCTATGTCCTCTAGAAAAACATCCATTACTCTTAGCTGCTATCCCATCTCTCTAGCCCTTTCAAAATTATTTAACAGGCAAAAATTACCTTTTGGTGATGACAGAAAGCAGCATTTTCCCTTTGGGGAACACAGACAAGACAGGAGAAAGCATATAGCACTTCTCTGGAATAGTGGAAATGTACTTTTTTAAATTGAGAGGATATTTATCTCCATATGTACTTTTGTAAAACTCATTTACATGTCATTTGTGAGCACAAGATGACTCAAATATGATGGATATTTCCTATCATTTGTGTGGTCTTATTTAAAGTACTATAAGCTAAATGTATACTTTCACTGTTCTACTTTCAATTTAGATCAGCTGAATAGATATTGTGGGTAATGTTAGGAAATAGTATGGGTCCAAAAACTTTGGTATAGCTAAAATCTGAAACAGTTTTAAACTAAGTTGATTTTCTACACTAAAAATGGAAAACCAAACTGACATTCTTTCATGACAGATTACTGGATAACACTAAGAAACAAACTTGAGTTTTTACACAGTCATTCTAATTTTCATGGTATCTATAAATTTTAATTTGTAGTCATTTGTGTGTAATGTTGTCAGAAGTATGTAGAACATGGCTCAAGTGTAGACAAGTATAAGATAAGCAGATATCACTAAGTAGTGTTTCATGCAAATTTCTATTTTTTTATTTTATTATTTCACAGTGTATGGGTATTTTGCCTGCATGCATGTCTGTGCACCACATGTCTGATATGCCCATGGAGTCTAGAAGACAGTATTGGATCTCTGCAAATTGGAGTTACAAATGGTGAGGAGCTGCTAAGTGTGTACTGGGCATTGAACCCCAGTCCTCTGGAAGAGCATGCAGTGCTGTTAACTGCTGAGCTAAATATATATTTATAAGCTCCTGTAAATACTTTTTACTCTGACATGCACATGAGAATATATCATATATAAATACTACTAAAATAAATCTAAATGAAACTACCCACATCAAGAAATAGAACTTTGTAAATAGCTCAGAAATTATCCTTATCTTAGGCTGTGCCCCTTTCCAGTTAAAATTCCAACCAACTCCGGAAATGATCTTTTTAACTTTTTCTTTCTTTGTATACCAGTTTTAACAATTCCATGAGAATTGCATTCAAGGTATTTGTGAACCCCTACTCCTCCCATAACTTCCCAGATCCACTCCCTATCTTCTCACCCCCCAACTTTATGTGCTCTTCTTTAAATAACCCATTTTTTTAATAACAGTAAAATTTATACTGACTATATATTCATAAGTATGGGGTCACACATTGGAGTGTGGGCAACCGATCTAGAATGAATACTAATCATAGTTTTATGATAACAATTTTCTTAAATATCTTTCTATAGTTAACCATCCATATTTGCATCCATAAACAATGCAATTAAATTTTGATTGGACTTAGACTTCAGGAAAATAGAATAATATCTTTTGGATTATATGTCTGTGATGGTTAGTTTTTTTTTTTTGCCACAGTGACACAAGCTAGAATCATCTGAGAAGAGGGGACCTCAACTGAGAATATGTCTCCATCAGATCGGCCCTTAGGAAAGCCTGTGGGGTATTTTCATGATTAATAGTTAATGTGGGAGGGCCCAGCCCACTGTGGCTGATGACACCTCTAGGTGGTCCTGGGTTCTATAAGAAAACAGGATGAGCAAGCTAAAAGGAGTAAGCCAGTAAGCAGCACTCTTCCATGGTCTCTGCATCAACTCCTGCCCCCAGGTTTTCTCCTTGATTTTCTCCCTTGATTTTCCTCAGTGATGGACGGTGATAGGGACATGTAAGTCAAATAAGCCCTTTGCTCCCTATGGTCATGGTCTTTACCACATCAACAGAAAGCAAACTGTGGTAATGCTTTTACATGTGTGTGTCTTTGTGTAGGGGTGTGCTTAGACTTTATAAATGATTATGCTGATGCTATGCTTTGTACAGTTCTTGGCACACTTTCATGCATAAAACCATATGTACACACATAAAAATCTGCCATGCTTATTAAGTACAACAGAAGGTGTGTACCAATCAAAGTATTCTCTTGAATAATTTAAATATTAGGATCAATTTTCTTTTTTAATGTATTTATTTTTGCTTGTGGTGATTTGAAAGAAGCAGACTTATATGATATATTTTCTATGATATTCTTTACCTTCTAGCCAAAGGCCACAAAAAAACACATCTGGAGTTGAGTAAGTTGGGTTTATAAACTCACTTTAGCAAGGTAGCATTCACAGCATAAGGAACTGTATTTCCATCTCATTCTCCATTTTTCCTGAATTTATACCCTGAGATTCTTGTAAGCCACTTTCCCTAACATAAACCATACACACACACACACACACACACACACACACACACACACACACACGAGAGAGAGAGAGAGAGAGAGAGAGAGAGAGAAGAGAGGAGGAGAAAGAGAGATGTTTTGCATAGTTAATTAGTTATCAAGTAAATCTGGTTTTAAAATCCAATGTGACATTAGCGTTGAACCACTCTGAATTGGAGCTTTGCAGTTTTGAAAATAAGTTTATATTAGTAACTCACAGATGAAATTTAAACTCTTTATAATAAAAGGCTATAAAGTACATTGAGCACAGCTCAAGAAATGACAGCTCTCATTTTTATTATTTACCATTATTTTTATAATTATTAAGGTATGTCTCTAACCTATGCTCTTATTAAGAAATGGAGTAGGCATGCTGCATGGGCTTTAGCCAACAATAGCACATGGTATTCTGAAAAGGATTTTTGGACAAGGATTACATGTTACTAAGTTGGGTTTGATTCTATAAACACTAAAGGCTGATCTTATGGTTGTATAGTTTCCTTTGAGAATTTCATCTTATCCCTGTACTAAGCAGTGTTGGGTAGTGTTTTATTTAAAACTGAATTTTGAATAATTTTCATCCATAGAAATAAATGTAATAGTAAGGGTATGAAGTTTTTGCCTTAGTTGCCTACTGACATGATTTTATCTCTAAAAATCAGAAGAGTAGCAGCCTAAATGATGTCCTATCTGAATCATAAAAAATTTGAATAATTTTATAGTAAACACGTGTTTCAACCAATGCTGTTTCTATGGTACTGTTCTGCAAATTATGTACTCACATAAATATAAAAATTGACATAGAAGTTTAAAGTGTGTCAATTCAAGAAAGTAACCATTCTGAAATAGGATTGTGAATGTCTGTAATTAGAGATGGTAGTGAAATTTGAGATGTTCCTTCCCTTACTTACCTGAAGGAAAGTTAGCAGGCAATATTGCTACATCAAAACAAGATACTGGGAAACATAACACATATAGATTGTATAAAACAAGTATTTCCAGTGAAAAGGCCATTATATATAGCTATCTGAATTTCACCCAGTGATAGGCTCTGTTCCTACTCAAACTTTGCTATTAGTTTTATTACTTCACTAGAAATCACAGGAAAACCTAAAACATTTGGAAATGTTTCTAACTTGAAAGATATAGACAACAGAAAAAATAAAAACATGGTATGCTTGAAACAGAGAAAAATAATATTAAAACTACTATTAATATCCTAACTCAGAACATAGAACTATGAAATCTTCCTAGAGCAAAACAAGCTATTAATACATGTTAGTAATTTTTTTCAATCAGTAGAAATGAGGACACATTGAGGCAAACTGACAAAGTACAGAGTAAATTGAGGATAATCAGAAATAAAGATCAAAGAAGTTAAGAAATTATTAGCTCACTTTAGGATGTGTGACATTGCAACGATGGTATTTTCTGAAAGAGAAAATAGAATATAAAAATGATCAAAGAAGTGATTGAAAGTTATTTTACAATTCAAAAAGTCTTCGTTATATTTCTATTGCTGTGAAAAGACACCATGACCAAATCATCTTATAAATAAAACATTTAATTGGAGGCTCACAGATCCACGGGGTTAGAGTCCACGACTGTCATGGCCAGGATCAAGGTAGCAGGCAGGCATGACCCTGGAGCAAAAACTGAGAGCTTACAACAGCTTGGCATTGGAGCAGTCACTAAAATCTTACACCCTGGTTTGCAAGTTGGAGGCAGAAAGAGAGGGGGGAGCTAACTGGGATTGTCATGGGCTTTGAAATCTCAAGTGCCACCTGCAGAGATATACCATCTAATCCTTCCTAAACTGTTCCACCAAATGAGGACCAATGATTCAAATATATGAGCCTATGGGGCCATTCTCATTCAAAAATACCGCAAAAGGTATGAGTTTCTGCAAGGAAAAAAACCATTTAATGGAAGTTCCAACAAATCAAAAAGGCTCAGAAAACCAGCTATTATAAAGAATATTTTAGAAAATTGGATTAAAATAATGATCCTAAAAGCCATTAGAGGGAAGAAAAGTGAGGAAAAAATAAAGTCATATCAAGAATAGGAAACAGAGCAAAGAGATTTCTTGGAATTAACATTTGATTGTGATTTTTGTTACAGTTTCTTATTTGGTAGCAGGGGCATCTCTGTTAGTAACTGCAATATACCAAATACCACATCTCTAATGGGAAATCTGATGGGACAAAAGTCAGGTTCAGGGTAGTGTGTCAGACATAAAGAAAACAAAACACAGGAAACAAGAAATGTATTGGCCTGTTCTGGAGAGGTTAAAGATGGTGAAGAGGAGCATGGAGAGCTCAATGAGCAGGGAAGGAGAGGGGGCAGTGATGTTGACTTTATCATGAAATAGTTGGGGATTGTGGTGGGTTCTCCATCAGTGAGATTAGCAAAGAGTGAGCTGTATTGAAAACAACCACACAACAAAAGTTTTAAGAAAACCAAAGGTGACAAGATAGAACTGGGTTTCAACCATTATCAAGGCCTAAAAACTGATGTTGAGGCCAGTAACTATCTGAAATAAATTTATAAAATAATTTGTAGAAGTACTAGATGTTTTGGGGAGAAATTCTTTTTAAACTTTAAATTATTTAAACCTTCAAACATTTAGAGATATTGAATTCTCAGATACATGTTTCTCAAATGATTTGCCATATTCTCAAATGATTATATCACATTTAAGAAAGTAGTAGATCTAACTTGTCAAGATAACTTGTCAAGAATGGAAGGCTTCAAGCAATAGGAAAACTAGAATCCAGAAAGATGGGAGCAAAGAGAAATGAAGTGTTACAAGCCAACACTGCCAGTCTGAAACAGGAGGATAGAGAGTAGTAGCAAAGATATCTCCAAGTAAGATATTAAATTAATAGGTTACTAAAAGGATGTTTATGTATTGGGAATATATTTTTGCTTCTAGGGTACTAGTTGTAAATTAAGTCAAAAATAGTTACAAGGCAATTTCTGGAAAGTGAAATATTGAACAAGAAAGTCTAGGCTATGATCATCAATCTGTGACTCTGATGTGAATACAATTTAATCATATCTTTATAACTTAGTGTCGATACAGCCATATTAATGAAGTTTTGTGGCAAATTTCATAAATGACCTTACAGGAGTCTGTTACTTTTTAATAATTACTTTAATAATTAATTGAAATATAAAATGTCATCCAAGAAGTTTAGTTTAGAATTTATGCTATTCTAGCTCAATGTAGTGTCACAAACTTATAATTACCACACTCAGTACCTTGAAGTAGAAGAATGATCATGATTCTAGGCCAGCTTATGCTACAGGGCATGACTACCAAAAATTATAGACACACACACACACACACACACACACACACACACACACACACACACACACAAATACACAAAGGTTTTCCCTTGTGAGAAACCACACTTTTTTAACATAGAGAACAAATCACTAGGATCTTCTAGTCAATATGGCTTAGGGTGATTTTATCTTTTTAAATAAATATTCATGCTCCATATCATTTCTACATAACAAACAGATTTCTCTGTGTCTTTCTTTAAGAGAACAGCAGTTATCTTCTAGCTTAGCCTTTACTTTGTTGTTTTTCCATGTAATCAATAGAATTTCATTTAAAATAGTTTGTCATTGTAATTTGATGAGATTGAATTGGAAATGCCAGCAAAGGAACTGTTAAAAGCATATGTAAATAGAAAGTACCATTTGCATATTTAAGCACACAAAGCCAGGATATATAAACACAGGCTTTCTTTTCAATATCAATTTGCATAAAATTAGAGCCACCGACAATCTATTTATTTACAGAGTATAGAGCTGGTAATCCCAGGAAAATTCTGAGTGCTTATTCTTTGGTACCAGTGAAGAAATTAGTTAGAATACACACACTTGAATTTTTATGTTGCTATATGGAAATATGAATTTTCATTACAGATAAACTAATTTTCTATTCTGTATTAACGCAAGAGGCACAGACAAGGGAAAAACCTTTCAGCTCTAGGGACATATCAAGTCACAGCTGTGAATTTGCACTGACTAGGGCTAACCTCAAAGGTAGATACAGCCAATGTTTTTTTTTTAACTATTGATATAAAACACAGCTCACATCACAAAGAGAATAAGAGAGTTTACTCTGAGCGAAAGAGGAAGCAGACACAGACTCAGGTTGACCCAAATTACCTACTTCAATAAGGAAGTAGTTACATAACTTTTTATAGTCACAAAACAAAAGTCATTTATCAGGGTATTTATCAAGTACATTGGCAAGGACATTGAGTAGGAGGCTTATAGGAAAGCAGAGAAATCTTTCCTAGAGACTTCAGATGCTATCTAATGACATTTTTAACTTGTAGGTTTGTGGAAGGTGATGACCTTCTAAGAAAATATTCCAAAAGTTTTACTTGATAATTGCAAGAATATTAGGTTAGATACAGGGAAAGGCAATAAATGGCTAAGAGGACTCAAGACAAATCAGATTATTTTATTTGTTTTGGGACATCTGAACTCTAGTCACAACGTTCTAATCAGTCAATCCCTTCTGGTATCTTCTTCAACACAGACGTAGCAATTTTCTAGGGAACTTCATTTCACATTACCTACTTCATATGATTCCACAAACTTACTACAGCAGTCTCAATCTCAGCAGCTCAGGAAAAAACCCACAACTGGTTCAGTAATAAATATTTCTTTTCATTTATTATATATACATTTTAAAATCATTTTGAAAGCAAGAAAGGTTTGAAAAATATTTCCAATTGTGAATGATCTCATAAGATTTATTTCTTCTGACATGACCCATGGATCATGTAACATGAGACTGTTAGTATAGCCTATGGTAGGTTACAATGAAGTGGAAGGATGGCCAAAATGGATGAAAGAAAACAAAGACTGGGATCAAGGGATACAGCTTAGTTGTTAAAGTACTTGCCATTCAAACAAGAAGACCTAGGTGTGTATCACCAGAATCCATGTAAATTCTGGATGAGCATGGATGCCCACCTGTAATTCCAGCCTCCAATGTTGGTGGCAGGGAACCCTGGAGGAGCCGGGCCATCTAATGTAATAGAAGAAGACTCCAGGATCAATTTGGACCCTCCACACCCTCTTGTACATGCATATAAAAGTTTGCCAAAACACTTACGGCCATGCTTGCATGTCCTCACACACTGCAAATATATACATATGAAAAAAAAGAAAGAAAAGAAATTCTGGGGTGTAGGTGTAACCATCTTATTAAATAAGAAACACAAAGCCAATTCAGAGATGAAACCCAAGAGGTCAGAGTGATAGCTAAGAGCTGAGTTAAAAACCTTACCCTTCTTGCCACTGCTGTCCTACCTCTCTGCAAGAGACCTACATCCTGTGTCTGTCTTTTTTTTTTATAGAGATTCTGTTCTGCCTTCTCATTGGTTGTAAACCCAACCACATGACCTCCTAGTCACTGCCTGTCTGTACAGACCTCCAGGTCTTCTATAGCTGGTATTGAGATTAAAGGCATGTGTCTCCAATGCTAGCTGTATCCTTGAACACACAGAGATCTACCTAGCTACCTACCAAGTGCTGGGATTAAGGGCGTGCACCACCACCACACAGCTTTTGCTATGGCTTGCTAATAGCTCTGACCCCTGGGCAACTTTATTTATTAACATACAAATCACATTTCAGTACAAATAAAATATCACTATATTTCCCCTTTTCTATTTTAATAAAAAGAAAAAAAGGAAAGTTGTAACTAATATAAGAAAAATTATATACAAAAGTATAATAACTATATACCATATATACAAGTAATAAATACCTAAACAACGTCTAGTCCATTTGTATTTGACAAATTCAGAGAAAATAATTCCATTTTCTATCCTATTTTGGTAAGTCCAAAATGTACCTAATTCACTTTCTAGCCTAACTAATCTTCAACTATAACGAATTAATCTTCAACTCCCTCAGAGACCCAAGAAGGAAATAATATTACCTAACAAAAATAAAAACAGGAAGTTCATGCAAGCAACTTCCAAAAAAAATTGTGAGTTGACAGAAAGAGCCAGCTGCCTGGACAGTCACCTCAGGTTTCTCTGCAGTGTTGGGGCAACATCTTCAGCCTATAGGCTTAGCGTATCTGACAGAGTCATTTGTGAAGTAGGATGTACACAAGGTCAACAGTTCAACTTCACATTGGGTGTAAGCAGTCCATGTACCAGAAACACTTGAATTCCACTAGTGTCATGTCATGATTCAGAATTTTAAATTCTGGAAATTGTTGATGGTTTTTGAATTCAGCTGTCCATTCTTCTTGGCTGTGTATATGTGGCTTCATCTCAGCATCCCGTTCTTCTCCACATCCCTCTATTAAATGCCAGTCTACTATTGAGAGGTATGAGCTTAGTTACACTACAAGGATAACTGTTTCAGCTGCCATTCCACTGCACATCAGAAGCCATCGGCCCACTGCCTGTTCAGCTGCCTTCGAAGAAAAGGGCACTGTACCTTTTCTGGATTGTGAAGGCCACTTCAGGGATGGTGCCATGTTGTCCTGGCCTCAGAAGATGCCTTTTGATAAAGCAATAACCACACTTGTTTTGGCAAGAATCAGTAGTCCTTTGTTTTGTGTCCTGTCTGTCCATTTTGTCCTGTTGTCAGCAGTTGATTCAAGGATACTTTGTTGTTCAGTGGCTAACTTTTGACACAATGAAAGTTAACTCCATATGCAGTTTCTTCAATGCCCATATTCTCTCTGAAGTAGATTGGTACTGCCAGGAGCCGACATGTCTCATAGTCATAACAAAAAGAAAAATTTTCTAAGTTATTAAAACATTTTAAATGCCATATTCTGTAGATCTCTGAAGGGTTTGAAGATGACTTATCTAAAATATATCTACACAATCTTGAAAACATACCTAATATGACTACAAGTTCTATATAATGTTTAACTACTTTCATTTCTTTATATCCTAATAGTTGGTAATAATAACACTCAAGGATCAGAAAATTGCATTACTTGTTAAATGAATGGTATAAGTACAATTAGAAATATACATATAGCATTTTCTAATATCAATTTCAATATATGTAATTTGTATATAATATAAAACAATCCAATCCAATGTAAAGTATTTAAAACTAGTAATTGTCTTTAAAAAAAAAAACAAGAACCTTAAATCTAATCTCCTTTGCTTAGCCCTTTTTCTAACCCTTGACAACAACTTGTAACCAACCCCCCTAAACAATGAAAGTTATCCCAGACCCAAAACCCATTAAAAGACCAAAAACCACCCACCCCACACCACCTCTTTGGGAATGTGGGTGTCGTATTCTTAAAATTGCTTCCTGCTGGGTATGGGCGAAGGTATCTTTATCCTGAAAAGAAAAATTTTAGGTTAATTGTCAAATTCTAGGAAAGGTAACTATATCCTTCATTATCCAGTCTGTATATAATGCTAAAGTTCAGAGTTTATCTCAAGTCCTTATTCAAGTACTCTTGATCATCTCAACTAGCCCTCTCAAAATTGCTCTGAGCACTTTGTAGCTCAAAGCTGATCTGTAGATGATGTTTGTCAGCTTAGTGATATTATTATTGTCCACGTGGAATTGTTGTTGTTGTGGGACCCCATCTTCTTCCTGGAGACTTCAGTTGATGTTAGGCCTGGCCGTGATTTCCTGCAGAAAACTGATAAGAGACTCGAACACAAAGACATATATATGCAGCTAATTGAAGCCTTTTTTCTAGAATTAGTTAGTACTCTATATGACCATTCATATCTTAACTAAGTTTAAAATGTGTATATATCTGTATATATATATTAATCTTGTAAATTTTGATATAAAATTCATACTTTAAGAAAAGTTTAAAGAATCAGAATAGAATCAAAGAGTTGAGATTAGTAATAGAATAGTCCCTTAATTAATTTGGTTTTTCTCCTGTCCCATAGCAAAAGATGGCTCTCTTCTTCTGGCATGATACAGGGAGTTTGCATTTTCCTTTTAACAACATGCTTGAGTTTAAAGAAGGAGAGAGCCATTCTCCAACTCCAAAGTCAGCTTTAAATTTTAATTGAACTGGGACTACAAGAAGACCAATAGTGTTAAATTTCTTTAGAGACGAGCAGAAACAAACATTTAGGAAGACTTATAAATTTTTTTAGATGATATACCAATAGGCCATTTTACTCTGTTTCCTGGGATAGATGGTTTGTCCCTTTTCTTCAGTTATCTCATTTGTCCAGTGTTCTTCAGATTCCTTAGCCTTCATTCTCCTAAAAGACAAAAACAAAAACCTTTCCCCAAGACTAATTTTGGGGAGGTTCCCTTTCGGCAAGTTATTATCTGATTAAATGAAAAGACATGTGTTAATGGTATAATTTAGTTTAAAGTGGATGGTTATGCTGGTTGATGAACTATCACCTCCTCTAATTAAGATGTCTCTCTTATTCAAATCAAACCTTTAAAAATTTTGATGGTACCCACAGCTTATCTTTTCCTGTAGAAACAAAAGCAAAACCTCGTCCCCAAGGTAACACATATCCTGGTTTCCATTCTGAGGTCAGCACATCCTTAAAGTATATAGGCTGATTTAATTCTGTAGTTTTTTTCTATTATCCATCGTTTTGGTAACAGAGTAGGCAAAGGAATTCTAGATTGTAGAGAGCCCATTGACTGAATTACTCTGTTAATTGCTCTAAGGTCTGTTACCATTCTCCATTTACCAGATTTCTTTTTAATAACAAATACAGGAGAATTCCAAGGGCTGGTTGATTCTTCAATATGCTGAGCATTTAACTGTTCTTCTACCAGCTCTTCTAAAGCCTGTAGTTTCTCTGTTGTTAAAGGCCATTGTTGAACCCATACAGGCTTGTCTGTTAACCATTTTAAAAGTAGAGCTGTTGGTGTCTTTGGAAGATCATCAGTTGTTGTGCCCTGTTCTTGTATAATATGGATGGTTGGTGACCACTCATTAGAATAATATCTTCTAATATTTCTCTCATAAACATGTGCTAGTTTATGATTTGTTTCTGAGGTTGGAGGGATGATAATCTGTGTATTCCATTGTTGCAACAGGTCTTGACCCCACAGGTTCATAGCTATATTAGCCACATATGGTTTTAATTTTCCTCTCTGTCCTTCTGGACCTATACATTCGAGCCATCTTGCACTCTGTTTCACTTGAGATAATGTCCCAATTCCTAACAGTTGAATGTTTACCTCCTGAAGAGGCCAAGTTGGATGCCAAAATTCTGGTGCAATTATGGTAACATCTGCACCTGTGTCTACCAGACCAGACAACAAAACACCATTTATTTTATTGTTAATTTTGGTCTTTGTTCATTAATAGAAGTTTGCCAAAAAAATTTCTTTATTTTTTCTCCTGAATTTTCTATTCTCTCTGTTTCATCATCCCGACCAGCATGATTTATACCAATAGGCATTTGATTATTTAATTGCTCTGAGTAGGGGTTTCCTCTAAAACTGCAGGAAAGGTTTGAACTGGATTTGCTGTGGGGGCCTGCCTGAGGCCCCTCTGGGATTTTCCCAAAGCCCGAGGGAAAGGATTACCGTGCCTGTCCCTTGTTGATCTACATTCATTGGTCCAGTGTTTTCCCTTACCACACCTTCGGCATACTCTAGAAGGAAGGGGCATTCTGTTGCCATTGTTCCTCGAAGAAACATTGTTTCTAGGAATGACCTGTTTACAGTCCCTTTTCAAATGTCCTTGTTTTCCACATCCAAAACATCTAACATTCCTCAAACCTTTTGAAATTGCTTCTCCTACCCACATATCATCATGCTCATGAGCCTCCACATTAACTGTGTCTCTAATCCAATCTTCCAAGGGTGCAGAACTTGCCTTTAATGGCCTGATTATTCTCTTGCACGTTGCATTTGCATTCTCAAAAGCCAAAGATTCAATTATTATCTGACTGGATTCTGAATTCGGGACCATTCTCTTTCCTGCTGACGACAATCTTTGTAAGAAATCTGTGAAAGATTCTTTTGGGCCCTGTATAACCTTTGTAAATGACTCAGTTTTCTTTCCTGGTTCCTCAACTCTGTCCCATGCATTCAAGGCTGCCATTCGACATAGAATTAAGGTTTGAATATCATATAAACATTGTGTTTGTATTGAAGCATATTGGCCTTCTCCAATAAGCTGATCCTGGAAGACTTGTATACCTTTATCTCTCCATTGTTTTTCTATGTTTTTAGCATCCTCTTTAAACCACATTTGCCACTGAAGATTTGTCCGGGTTCTAGAACAGCATATGCCAGCTCCCGCCAGTCCTGTAATATAATCCTTATTATAAGTTGACCAGGTATTTAACATTTGCTTTACATATGGGGAATGCATGCCATAAGATACTATTACCTCCTTAAAACTTCATAAATCTAAGATTTCAATTGGAGCCCAAATATTTTGTGTATTCACTTGATCAGGTTAACTGCTATAAGGTTACGGATAAATTAAGGGTGATTGTGGAAAACAGGCTTTCTTTCTGTAACCTTATGATCCAATCTTGAAACAACTTCACTTTTAATTTCTTCTGTCTGAATTTGAATTTCTCTATAATTCATTTTAACAGGTTTAACAGGTTTTTCTAAAACTTTTATCCTGGCACTTAAATTGACTATCTTTTTAAATACCAAAATGAGGATAAGAAAAGTAATAAAGTACATAATTCGATCAATATTAATCTTCTCATATGGCTGTTCCATTGTCAGACTGCCTAAATTTTCAAACAAAGCCCAATTTTCTTCCAATGTACAAATAAAACCCATTTTTTTAATGTGGAAAAAAAATTCTCTTTTAAATAGTTTCCTTTAAAATATCTGATATCTTAATTGACTTACCAAGTCTGCGTAGAACAGTAGAAATCCGAGGGAATTTCAAAACAGTCACCTAGTGCCCAAGGTGTGAATCCAACAAGAGAGGGAGAGAGGCAGAGAGAGAGAGAGACAGACAGAGACAGAGACAGAGACAGAGAGAGTGCATGCAAGAAAGTGTGCGCAAGAAAGTGTGTGCAAGAAAGCATAGCCACAAGTTCTGGCTAAAAGCTTAAATCCAGCCAAGTGTTCCCACTTGAGCCAAGTCAAGCCTGGGCTTCAGCTTCCTTAAGCCGAAGGGCCTTTAAAGGCAGGGGCCCTGTTCAACAGGGCAGGCCTGAGTTGTTCGTAGCACTGGCTTTAAGCAAGTAGCTCCACCTGTGGGTAACTGCTTGGGGCTACGGTCAGTCCGACCTGAGACCTAAGCCGATCTGGGCCTGAGCTAAGGAGCTAGGCCGCCCAGGTGGGAAACTGGACCTGCCGCCAAGCCAAGCCAAGCCAAGCGGTTTTTACTGGATTCTTGCCACGTGGGCGCCAAAGTATGTCTCTTGCTGAGAGGTAGGACAGCAGTGGCAGGAAGAGTAAGGTTTTTAATCTCAGCTCTTAGCTATCGCTCTGACCTCTTGGCTTTCATCTCTGAATCGGCTCTGTGTTTCTTATTTAATAAGATGGTTACACCTACACTGGGGGCATGAATAATTTTGTCTGTTTTGTGATTTTTTTGTAGTTCTATTTGAAGCCTATCTCAAAATAAAATTATAATATAGACTGTGGCAATGTATATCACAAGGTACATGCAATTATACAAATCTATATCAAATGGCAGTGACCTATTAATACCATCTGGACAGTTGTAGGGTATTTGCAAATAAATATATTGTCAATCATCAAGAAACTTCTTAGTTGTGTTATATTGTTCAGGTTCTTATTCTACAATCTCAACATACACCTTGAAAATATTCTCTGACTCCTACCTATTTCCCACATCCTAAAGATGATATTTGAATGGACTAAAGCTATCCTTACTTGAAACACTTCTGTGTTTATGCTGCGGGGGCTATCTAATTCAGAACTTGTGTGTGCACTATGCAAGAACTGTACCACTGAGCCACTCCCCTACAACACCAGCAATGCATGCACATGTACAACAAGCAAACAAACTAGTCCTAAACTAACTCCTTAAAATACATTGTTGCTTCTTTCCCTTCATAATTCAAATCCCACACATTCTTTCAAGTTTAGAGAAGTGTGATTTTTTTCTTTAAAGCAGGCAAAGTGGAAAATGAAGCACTCTCTTGCCTCATTCACTGCCACCTTCAGTTATATAAGTTCCTCCACTTCTCATGGGAAACAAATATGTATCTTGCTCTGATAGCCTCCATAGCTATGGCAATTTGGGTTTTCAAAAACGTCATGAATCTTAAACACCCTGTCCTAATTGCTCCGTAAATACATTCACATCTTTCAGATTACATGTTGACAACAGAGGTTTGGAAAATATGGCTACAATGTCCATAACCATGGATGACCAAGAATGCTGATTTTTCTGCCTCTCTGAACTCAACTATCTAGCAAAGGTTAAAATGTTGCTTCACTTGAATATTGCTTGTGATTTCCAATCATCCTACTCCACCTTTGATGTTTTCCTCTTACCCAAGAGTGTCACAGCACTCAAGAAGTAGAAGCAGAAGGATCTCTGTGAGTTCAAGACCAGCCCGGTCTACTTAGCAAGGTCAAGGACTGCCAGGGCTACATAGAAAGACCATGTCTTAAAACAGCAGAGTCTCAATTATGTCTTGTAATAGTTAATGAAATGTCTGGAACCCTCAACCTCAGAGCATACTGTTCATTCTTTCTCTTTGCTTGGAAAAGTGTCTCCCTTAAGAATACCATATCTCCTTCACCCTTTGCTTTTGTTGGATCCTGCATATTTGTTTTGTCTCCACTTTAAACAGAGTATTGAAATAGAGTTAGGAGATCCAAAGGTAGAATTATCCCTTTATTTTCTCCATTACAACATTAAGTAATCTTGAAATGAAAACATCAATTAAAGTTTTTTAACTGAACCAAGTACTACATGTATGCTATATGCTAAAATTAAAAAAATGACTTTCAAAGTTAAAATTTACATCAAAATTTCAATTACAATAATTTTTCGGTAATATAACTTGAATTTCTACTAAACCCAAAATACTCTTTTTTTTATTTAAACGTATTTTTTGAGAATTTTAGCCCTCATTCTCCTTCCTCCAACTCCATCATGTCCCCCATTCCTTCTCAAATTATTGATTAAAATTGTTTAATATAACTTTTATAGACTATTACTGCTATACGTACATATATACATACATAGACACACACACACACACACTCACACATCATCCTGAGTTCATTTAGTATTGCTTATATATTTATATGTTTAAGGTTGACCACTTGGTAATGAACAACCAATTAAGGGGTTCATTCCTGGGAAAACTGGCTACCCCTCTCCCTACAGCCATTGATTGACTAGCTCTTCATCTACGGGTAGGGCCTTGTGAAGTATTCTTTCTCCTCTAGGGTCTATGACCTCACCAGTAGTTGGCTAGGATTCCAGTACCAGGCATGAACACCCTCCTGTTGAGCAGACCATAAGTGTAATTAGAATACTAAAGCTGTTGGTTCAGCCAAAGAGAGAAGTGCCACTATTGCACCATGGGAACTATTTTGTAGACTAGTCATTATGTCATTGTTGTGGTTTGTAGACTTGTAGCTGGGTAGGGCTACTGATCGCTATTCTCCTTTGGCAGCTTGCATAGCATCTTCAGATACTGTTTTACCTCAAAATCTGTTTTCTTTTTTGTTTTGTTTTGTTGTTTGTTTGTTATTTGTTTGAGATAGGGTTTCTCTGTGCAACACTGGCTGTCATGGAACTTGTTCTGTAGACCAAGCTGGATTTGAATTCAGAGATCCACCTGCCTCTGCCTCCGGAGTTCTGGGATTAAAGCCATGCACCACTATGCCTGGTTACATAACTCAAAATCTTATATGACCCTCTAGAAGCAAAAATAACTTATTGGAATGTGATAATTTATATATAAAAACTAAAGTAGCTGCATGGCAAAAAAATTGTCTTAATACTTGGTGTTTCATCTAAATCTAAGAAATAAGTATATTTTTAGCCTGATGGTACTATTCTGAATTAAGATTTGTATAATTAAATAAAATTTAGGAAGATGGTTAATTGAAATATATGATAACATAATTAATTTTTCATTGCAGTTCACAAAGTATCAAGTAGCACTTTAATTAAAATTATATTTAATTTATTTCTATGACAATTACATTTTCTATTGTAGCCATTTCTGTGGTGTTTCCACAGATGAGGAATATTGCTTTAATATATTTTAAAAGATAATTGCATTTGAATAGTTGTGTGGTAATAAATGAATAAGTACTATCCATATGCCTGGGATTTTTTTAAAATTTGAACTTGGATTTTTTATAAATGTCCTAGAAATGTTGATTATTAGGATTTTAAAGTCCTCCTTACAGACATTTTCTTATGGAAATATGTACTTGCTCCTCACAACTGGCAGAATATCATCAAATATTTCTTCAATATCTACCCTAATGTGTTCTCCTAGGAGGGGTCAGCGTTGTAGATTAGAGCTCAAGTTCCAGGAATAATACAAAATTCCCTGTTTCAACTCTTTACACATGCACATAGAAAGAAGGGGGACTGCTTGATATTACAGAAGTTCTGGTTTTGCTTTTGTTTCTACAGGAGAAGAAAAGCTATGCATACCATCAAAATTGATAAAGGTTCGATTTGAACAAGAGAGATCTCTTAATTGGAAGCATGACCATTCAATTAAAATTAACTTATACCACTAACAAATGATTTTCATTTAATCAGATGTAACTTTCCAAAAGGAAACCTCTCCAAAGTTAGGCTTGGGGAAAGGTTTTTGTTTTTGTCATTCAGGAGAATGAAGGCTAAAGAATCTGAAGAACACTGGACAAATGAGACATCTAAAGAAAAAGGACAAATCATCCAGAATAAATGTCTCAAGAAATAGAGTAAATTGATCTATTGGTATATCACATATAAAATTTCATAAGTCTTCCTAAATGCTTGTTTCTGCTGTTTTCTACAGACACTTAATACAAATGGCTTTTATGTAGTCCCAGTTCAATCAATAATTAAATCTGGCTTTGGAGTTGGAGAATGGCTCTCTCCTTCTCTAAACCCAAGCATGCTTGTTAAAAGAAAATGCAGTATCTCTGTATCATGTCAGAAGAGACATCTGATATGGGACAGAAGAAAACCAAAATTAAGGGACTATTCTATTGCCACTGATCTCAATTCTTTGGTTCTATTTTGATTTTTAAAAACTTTTCTTAAGATATGAATTCTATATCAAAATTTATAAGATTTTTATATATATATATATTTTAAACTTTTGTTATGATATTAATGTCAAATAGAGTACTAATTCTAGAAAAAAGGCTTCATCTAGCTGCCTGTACATGTTTTCGTGTTTGAGTCTCTATCAGTTTTCTGAAGGGAATCATGACCATGTCTAAGAGTGACTTTGAAGATTCCAAAAGATGATGAGGCCCCACAATGAGGATTCCACATAGTCAATAATAATACCACCAATCTGACAAACATCACCTAAAGATCAGCTTTGGCCTACAAACTGCTTAGGACATTTTCAAGACGGCTAGCTGAGATGATCGAGCCTCACAGAGTATTTGAGCAAGGACTTGAGATAATCCCTATACTTTTGCATTATGCAGAGACTGGACAACAAATGATACAGCTACCTCTCCCAGGATTTGACAATTAACTCAACATTTTTCTTTTCAGGATCCCCTAAAGATGCCTTTGTCCCCAAACAGCAGGGATTAATGTTAAGAACATGACACCCACATTCCCAAGAGGCAGGGAAGGTGGTGTTTGGTCTTTCAATGGGTTTTGGATAATTGTCATTGTTTAAGATGGTTGGTTACAAGTTGTTAATTGTTAATGGTCAGGAAAAAAAGTTAAACAAAGGAAATTAGATTGAGGGTTCTTGTTTCAAAGAAAAAGGAAGAAAAAGATAAAGATGATATAGATAAGAGGTAGATTATTGAAGCTACTCTGAAAAGAAAAAGAGAGGATAAAGATATGATATAAATAAAAGGTAGATTATTGAATCTACTTTTAAAAGGCAACTACTAGTTTTAAATATTTTATATTGGATTGGATTTTTATATATTATATACAAATTATGTATATTGCTACAAAGTTGAGATTGATTTGTATAGATATGATAAGATAAAAAGGTAGATTATTGAATCTACTTTTAGAAGGCAACTACCAGTTTTAATTATTTTACATTAGATTGGATTTTTGTATACCATGTGCAAAGTATGTATATTGATACCAATTTGAGATTGCTATATCATACATATATTTCTAATCTTGTTCAAGATATTGTACCTATACAGTTCATTTTAAAATGTAATGCAATTTTCTAATCCTTGAAAGTTATTATTACCAACTATTAGGATATAAAGAAATGAAAGTTAGTAGTTATTCATTACAATTGAACTTGTAGTCATATTAGGTATGTTTTCAAGGTCAAGCAGAGATATCTTGTAGATAGACAGGTCATTTTCAAACCTTTCAGAGATCTACAGTATATGGCATTTAAGATGTTTTAATAACATAGTTTTTTTTCTTTGTTTTTCAGACTATGAGACATGTCTACTCCTGGCAGCACCAATGTCCTTTAGAGAAGATATGGGCATTGAAGAATCTACACATAGAGTTTACTTTCACTGTGGCAAAAGTTAGCCACTGGGCAAGAAAATGCCCTTGAATTGACTGCTGGCAGTATGTTGTCCAAAATGAACAAGCAGGACACAAAACAAAGGACTGCCGATCCTTGCCAGCAAAAGTGTGGTTGCAGCTGTGGCAACAGGTGTCCTCTGAGGCCAGAGCAATATGGCACCATCGCTGAAGTGGCTTTGCAATCTGGAAAAGGTACAGTGCCCCTTCCTTCAAAGGCAGCTGAACAGGCAGTGGGCTGATAACTTCAGGTGTGCAGTGGAACAGTAGCTGAAACAGTTATTCTTGGAGGAGTAACTAGGCTAACAGAGTCTGACCTCTCAATAGTAGACTGGCATTTAATAAAGGAGGTGAAGCCACCCTTAAACCAAGAAGAATGGGAAGCCGAATTCCAAAAATACCAGCAATTGCCAGAATTTAAAATCTTTTTTTTTTTTTTTTTGGTTTTTTCGAGAGAGGTTTCTCTGTGTAGCTTTGCGCCTTTCCTGGAGCTCACTTGGTAGCCCAGGCTGGCCTCGAACTCACAGAGATCCACCTGCCTCCGCCTCCCAAGTGTTGGGATTAAAGGCGTGCGCCACCAACGCCCGGCCAGAATTTAAAATCTTGAATCATGACATGACACTGGCAGCATCCAAGTTTATCTGGTACATGGAATACTCACACTGAATGTGTGGTCGAGCTGTAGGCCTTGCATACATCCTAGTTCACAAATGAATGTCAGATCTGCTAAGCCTATAGGCTGAAGATGATGCCCCAACATTGCAGAGAAACTCTGGTGACTCTCCAGGAAGTTGGCTGCTTCTGTCAACTCACATTCTTTGGAAGTCACTTGTTTGCACTTCCTGTTTTGCTAGGTAATATTATTTCCTTCTCTGGTCTCTGAGAGAGTTGAAGATTAGATAGTTGTAGTTACAGTTTTCTTATTAAGAAATTCAGAAAAGCAACTCACTAAGAGGTGTTAAGTGTGTAAGATTGAAAGGCATCATAAGATAGTTTTCTGTTGGTAATATAAGTTAGGAGACAAAGTGAATTAGGTACAACATTTTGAACTCACCAAAATAGGATAGATAATGGAATATTATCTCTGAATTTGTCAAATGCAAATGGACTGGACATTGTTGTTGTATTTTTTGCTTATATATTGTATATAGTTATTGTACTTATTGTATATAGCTTTTATTATATTAGTTATAACTTTATTTTTTATTACACAAAAAAAGGGAAATGTGAAATTTTACTTGTGTTCTAATAAATAAAGCTTGCATAGAGATCAGAGGAAAAAGCCAGCCATTATAAGTAAACACAAAAGTCAGCAATGTTAGCACATGCCTTTAATCCTATCTCTTGGGAAGCAGGGATCTGTCTGGATCTCTGTGATTTCAAGGCCATACTGGAACAGAGCCA
>CABHPH010155746.1:0-47632 GCA_902168325.1 Peromyscus nudipes
TTAGTGAGTTGTATCAGCATCTGCAGACCAAAGGGCTCTAATTATCAGTCTAGCTACATAGAAAACCTTGCTGCAAAGAGCTCCTGCTTTTCAGCTGCACCCAATACCTGAAATGATACCAGACACCATACCATCTCCCTATATGAAAGAGACAATGCGTTTTGCTGTTAATGTCTGTGTTACATCTTATTCTTAAAGGGAGTCTATGAATAGACTAGAACTTCCTGGCAAAGTAAACCCTAAACCAATTAGCTCTTTACCCTCAGATTCTGCATCCAGCAATAAAATAAAGGCTGAAAACAGCTGAACTTCATCAGAATCCTCATAAACCATCAGAGCTATTCATAGAAATTTCAGAGGGGAATAAAAAGAATCCTGTGGGAAGGAAAGGCAATAGCTAGCAATGGATAGAAAACTCCAGGTCTGTGAAACTGGCTGAGGAGGTTTACTGCTAAAATTATCAATTTTTATCCATTAAATGCTACAAAAATCAATAACTAGAAAGATCAAGAATGCTTTAGCCCTCTAGCATAGTTTTAAGACCCTCTCAGTCTGCAGCTTTCTCTAACTTCCTCCATGTACAATCATGATGAGTGTGAGCCAGAGCAGCTGAAGCAAGATGAAGGCACAGGCATCCACTAGAGCTAAGGTTTCCTTTGTGCTTTTTATATATCTTCTCACAGTTTGATTTCTTTAAGTCTGTCCAACTGTTTTCAGTCATTGAGCCTCTGGGTGTGGGTTAATTTACATCAAGGTCTAGAGAAGAAACACTTCATAAAATTTCCATGTATAAATGGAAAGACTTCTATGAAATGCACTAGTTAAACTTGGTGATAAATTCCTTTTTAGCAGCCATCTGCTTTAATTCTGTGAAATGCAGTGTGATTCCACTACAGAAAGAAATGAAGTACCAGAGGGGATTTATTTTTTTAATTGGAAAATATAAAAAGTTGACAGGTCTTGAGAAGTTCCATGTAAAAGATCCCTCAATATTTTACAGGAACTGCTTTGCTTGCATTGAAGTACGTGCTGTGTGTGTGTATGAATACATGGAAAAGTATTCATCGATGCCATAGCTAATCTGACATTAATGAATAGTTACTTCCATAATTAGAATTGGAAAGGCTAATTTAGTTCTTATTATCTTGTCACTTGAAAGCAATTAGTGAATATCATACTAAAGATGTTTGAGAACAATTGCAAAGCCTTAGAAAGAATCACAAAGAAACATAACTTATTTTTGTATTTCCAGCACTTGACAGATAAACAGATTGTAAAATGTTTACCTTTATTTGAACATCATATTATATCATCAAAACATCACATAGTAATCTATAAAATGTACAATTTTACTTATAGACTTAAAAATTAGTTAAAATGCATGATCGCTCAGGTTTAACTAAATTATATCAATTAGAACTATTACACTCCCTTGCTATTTTCTGGTAGAAGTACTCTCCCTATTCTAAGCAATAGGATATGTGTAGGCAATCTGCAATTGTTTAAACTGCTTACATACACGTGCCACACCACCAAACCATATATTAGAATAAAAACATCCTAAGAGATCAGAAAAATCAATTTCAGTTGACTGAAACCATACATTTATTTCTTTGGGGACTTACTCTGCTGATTTCTGTTTTATTATTTATGAGAATCAACTACACATGAGTTAAAAGAACATTAAAGATGTTGACTAAATTTTTCCCTGAACAGCATCATGTATAAATGGCTTCTTTATGTATCATGTATATGAGGGCAATTCTCCAATGAGAAACAATGAAATTATTAATCATTTTTCACATATTTCAAATTAACAGTAAAAGCTAAAGGGTTTTTATTGTGGAACATTATATTATTTTTGTGTTTTTTTTTCCCTTTGTTCCTTTGGCATCATTAATTCCTTCTGACATGATGCTATAGGCTTCAGTGCAATCATTATTTTCTCATGGCTTAGTCATGAAATAATGTCACAAAGTTAGCTGGCTTTAATTAGTAAATATTCTTCTAACCAGACTTAGTTTATTCCAGCCATCTCATCTTACCATTGCTATTAACAAAGACTCCTTCTTTGACCGAATTTAATTAGGTTACTCTGAGCATTTTCCCTAACTAAGCCTTGAACTTGGCTTGTCTTAAGTTCAACAAAGATTATGGTAAACTGTTAAATATTAGATTAATATACCAAGCATATTTGTATAAATATTAATAGACCACACCCATGACATCAAACAAAGTATTGGAGAAAGTAAAAACTAAGAGCACAGAGAATATCCATTTCCTTTGGATGGACTGGAGTTGACTGGGGTCAACTGTTTATTTCTTTCATATCTGAATTTGCTTACTTCTATTTTACTGTTTATAATAGTAAACTAACACAAGCCAAGAAGCATCTTGGACTAATATTTGACTGCATTATCACCTTTCTTTCCTGGGGACCTCCTGATCAATTTGTCACAGCCAACAAACTGCAAAAAGTAGAACATCTCTGTTAAACACTCTGCCCTTGGATTTGATAGCTGCACTTCTGTCTGTCTTAGTCACTTTGAGTTTCATTATTTCCATTAAGATAAGGAAATATCCTGTAATAAACTCTTGTTTTCCATGACAACTGTCACAAAGGTCAACAAGATCCCTACATAATTCCTCTTGTAGTGTCAGAATTAACCCCAATAGCTGGTACCGAGTTTTTTATTAATAAGACCTTTCAAGATTCGTGTTATACTGCTTCTACCTGTTCAAACTACTTTAAGTCCAAAATCCAGGTAGGCATACCCATGAACTTCCCTTCATCTGATCTGATATCTCCCTGTATTTCATTATTGGCTAAAGATTCATCTCTATACATAAAGTTTGCATCCGTGTCCCAGGGTTGCTGTAGCAAAATATCCAACACTGGGTAGCTGAGAAAGGATTTTCTCAGGTCTGACAGCTGAAAATCCATAGCAAAACCCTATTTCCTGTAAGTGCTCCAAGAAATAGGCCTTCTTTACCCCTTGACTTGGAGAATTGACTTGGAAGTCATGGTGTGTCTTGTCATTTAGATGTATCAGGACAGAACTCTAGTCACATGATTTTCCCTTTGTCTATGTTTGTTTTTATGACTTAATTTCCCCTTTTTACACCAATAATGTTAGATTAGTATTCACCATAAGAACTTAATTTCATTTTATTATCTTATGAAGACCTGATTTCTCAATCAGCTAACATGCTATGATAGTAGGGGACTTTTCAGTTAATGGTCATTTGACCCCACTGTTGTTGATCTTGACAAAGCATAACACCATGATGACAAGGTCTTAGTAATGCATATCTACTCCTGTCTTAGAGAGAAGGTAAAGAGAAATAAATGAGGAGGGGCCAGGATAAATACCTTTCAAAGTCCCACCCTCAGAGACCTACTTTTTGTTGCTATCCCACCTTCAGAGTTTCTACAGCTTCCCAGTAATGCCATCTGCTTATTAATCCATTACTGGATGTATATGTTTATTAAGTCAAAATCCCCACTGGATGTGGTGGCACATGCTTTTAATCCCAACACTTGGGAAGCAAAGGCAGGAGAATGTCTGAGATTGATGCCAGCCTGGTCTACAAAGCAAGTTCCAGGACTGCCAGGGTTACATAAAGAGACTGAGCCTCCTCCCTCATCACCAAAATTAAGATAAAACAAAACAAGAAAACCTCATGCTATCAACAAAGACTCCAGCTTGTTTGCGTCTATCAGGTGGGGACCGATTCTCCAACAAATCCTTTTGGTGGGGATTCCTCATATCCAAAGCACAATATTAGCCTCTACTTGATACAGTTTTTTCAAATTACACATCTCTTTCACTGTATAACCCATGTTTTCCAAAATGTTTTATTGCTTTGCTCCATCTCTACTGGAATTAATTCTCCTGGACTTAGAGGGCGAAAATGAACATTAGATTCTGAAGAAAACTTGGATTCTTTTATGAAGAAAATTATTGGGAAAGAATACTTTTGTCTTAACAAGGAAGGCTCACCCCACATTTCTCCAGTACTGTGCTATGCACAATATCTGTTGCCATCAGTAGCATAAAAGTCCTTGATATTGTGGTTCACTCCGAAGGCTTTTGTAATTTTGTACCTTTGTAATCTGGACCATTTTGGAGGATAACTAGCGCATCATCATGTCATGTCAATTTATTTAGAAGATCCTAATGACTCAATCATCTCCCCTAGTTTTCACTTCTTAAAAGAGTCTTTTGCTGGTCAGCATTGCCACACCAGGTACTAATCTTCCAGTATATAGTCTGTTAGGAGACACACTAAAATAATATTCAATACTTAGAAATACTGAAAACACAAGGGCATGTTTTGTCTACTCAAAATCCATTGTTTGAATTCTTTCTTAATCTTTGAAATTTCATCTAAAATTATGTTCTAGCTGCATTTTCATGTATTATGTATAATATGGTGATAAAACTGCTCAATATTTACATGTCTATAATTAAATTTGTTTTAATGAATTCCTAAGCAAAGTAGCTTAGGAATATAGAATTACAAGTTAAGCATTTGTTTTGAAGGTAATTTGATTTTTCCTCCTTTAAGCTGTTTTTGTTTTTAATTGGCATTTTTCCTCAAGTCCTTTATTTATTTATTGTTCACTGATAGATTGATTTTTGAGACTGGGTGATGCAAATTTGGCCTCAAACTCCCTGTGTAGCCAAGAACTACCCAGAACTTCCTATGCTCCTCCCTCCACTTCTGAGTGTTAGGATAAGAAGCAAACCAGGACAACTAGTTAGTGTGGTGCTGGTGATTAACCCATGGCTTCATTAATCCTGGACAAGCACCCTATCAGTGATTCCTACCTCATTTATATAACTATTCTTCAACATTCTCAAAGATATCTCAGAGAAGCATCTCAGAGAAGGGATATCAAAATATGTCCTCCTTTAGTGGTGTCACAATCTATACATTAATGTATTTTATGAAATGAAGCATAAAATAATTAAACCTCTTTTAATCCACCACCCCACTTACAATCTAGTCTATTATCAATCTAGAGCAGCTTCAATGTTATTTCCAACTGGCTTCATATCATTTGCTATCTCAGAAACAATCATCCTGACTTTTAAATTCATCCTTATCTGGCTTTTTGTTATTGGTTTCTACGCTTCTATCTTAATATCACACGTTTGTTTTAAACTATGTTATTTCAATTTTTATAATACTCTAAATACTTGTGATGTCAATCTGCTAAGATTAGAATCCCTTAGTACTTAGTGCTTCTGGGCACACATTTGAGTGATTATTCTCTAGAGCTAGAGAGATGGCTCAGCAATTTAGAGTACCTCCCTTGCAGAGAACCTGAACTTTTTTCTAGAAACCATGTCAGGCTGCTTGAATCATTTATAAATCCAGATCCAGAGGATCCAACATCTTTCTCAAGCTTCTGTATGCATCAGCATATACCCATTCAATTGAACACATGTATACACATAATTAAATATGCAAACATTGAAAAATCTTAAATTATTTTGTTTCATGATTGTGCTGTAGGAGATCAAATCAGTTAGGTCGAGGTAGAAAGGCTCACTCTAAAGGAAGGTAGCTCCATTCCTTAGGCTGTATAAAAATATACAAACATATAAATAGTCTTAAAAGATTTATTCTGTAGCTGGGTAACAATGTCACTCCTAGATGCCACAAGCTATCAAATAAAAGCCAACGTCCAGAAATAGGTTATTTCTTTTGGTGTTCATGGTCATTGGGATTCCATAGACTTACTTTATGAGCTATTGACATTGCTGTTGATGGTAAATGCAATAGATGAAGATAATACATACTTAAGTTATAGAACATGGAGAAATCAAGCTGGTACTGATGTGGAAGCTTCATCCTTACTGGCATAGTGTTAGAATGTGCTATGTATGCATGCTAACAAAAGAGAAAATAATTACCATATAAGTCAGATGTGTATCCTGTGAACCACAATAATAAAGCCTGGCCTGGATTGATAATTAACAGCATTCGTGCAATAATGGTAGGAATGTGATGGAAAGAACTAACCACTTTTTTGATTAGATTTAAGGCCCAATCAATAAGACAGAACTCATGCCTAACATAGATAATGGGGCCAAGAACTCAAGGCTACATAAGTTAATGATTCTATGAATTGATTATTATTATTTCTCTCAATGGATATACTATTAAACAAATTCATAGAGACTTATCATTATAAGCATAGATTAGCCCTAATCAGAGAATCTTTTTATTGCACTAGATATTAACACAGGGACTTACGGCTGGTCAATATACAGAAAATAAGAGACTATGCAGTGCTCAGCCTTAAATAGGGAATCTATGTCACACTCCATTCTTCCAAGCCTCAGAGATTGTCATAGTTACTTTTCTATTGCTAGGACAAAACCTCACGATGAAGGCAACTTATAGAACTTACTAAAGGAGACATTTAAAGCTTCCAGTGAAGGGATTGGGACATCAACCCAGCCACATAACCTTTGTTCTACAGTCTGTCCTGCCTACGGGATGTGCTAGGGTAATGTAGCATGAATATTAAAGAGTCTTATTAATAAAATCTAGCCTGAGGCCAATTATTGGGGTGAATGCTAGAAGATCAGAGAAGCAAAACAAGCCACAGCCACCTCACCTTGCCAATTCCTCAGGTGATCCTGTTTCCTCAGACTGGAAGCTTCTGAGTCCTCATCCAGAATGAATCTCAGCTGAACTGTTGCTCAAAAGTCTAAAAGCTTAACCAACCTAGTTCCTGGTTTTCACACCTTATATCTTTCTGCTTTCTGCCATCACTTCCTGGGATTAAAGGCTCACTTTCTTGGGATTAAAGACGTGTCACCACGCCTGGCTGTTTCCAATGTGGCCTTGAACTCACAGAGATCCAAAAGGATTTCTGCCTCTGGAATGCTAGGATTAAAGGCGTGTGCTACCACTGCCTATCCTCTATGTTTAATATTGTGGCTGTTTTGTTCTGTGACCCCAGATAAGTTTACTAGCATGCACAATATTTCGGGGAACACAGTACCACCACAGGGCAAGGCTGGCACAGAGATTTGTAGGAGTAGCCAACCAATGATTGGTCCAGCCTGAGACCTTTTCCACAAGAGTGAGTCTACCCCTGAAACTGCCTGGAGCACAAGGACCCAGAGACTGAGGATAGAACCAAATATGACTGGCAAAAAAAGAAATCAGTGTAATGATGCCTAATGATATTCTCTAATACTCATAGATTTGTGTCTAGCCCACTTGTCATCAGAGAGGCTTCAGCCAGCAACTGATAGAAACAGATGCAGATATCCACAGCCATTCTGGAAACAAACAAACAAAACTTTGTCATTTTCCAAAGAGCTATCAGTTTCCAATAACTCCTCAGCTATGGGTGGGATGTCTTGATCATCTTCTCCCTCCATCTGGGGATTCTGTTTAACTTGATCTTACCTGCACACAGTGGGATTGGTTCTTCCACAACAGTTAATGATCAAGATAATCCCCCAAAGACTTGCTCACAGGTTACTTTGTTTTAGGCAATTCTTCAACAGAGGCTTCTCATATCACTCAATACCAGGCTGCGTCAAGTTCAGAGTTAAAGCCAACTAATACAGTATTCTGTATTCTCTCTTAGTTAACATTTTTTGGTTATTAAATCTTTATTTTTCTGAAATTATATAATTTTTATTTCTCTTTGTATTTATATGGCTAGTGGCACACAATATTTTACACGAGGAGTAACCTGATCTATTTATTTTTATACATTTTCTTTTCCATATCAATATTTAAAATTAGCAAATGAGGTTTATGGTCTATAGGCTGAAGATTACATAAATGCTTTTTGCTCATTCAGAAGTACAACTATTCACCATAGTGTTTGTTCCCCAGAGTTCATACACTAATTTTCGAGTCTAATGAATTCCCATTGTGCAAGCTAAGGTACCTCTCCTGTAATGTACCCTACTGAGTAGGAGCTAGCATCTGGTCATACATAAATGGTCCAGTGGAAATCACAGTAATGGAATAAAGTCAATAAGATATGTATGCTGTCTATTGACATGAGTAATGAAATCTATTTTCTCTCAAACATTAAGTAATTTACAACTTTTATATAGGGTAAAGTATCAGACACTTAGGAACTCTTGATACACCGAATGCAGTATCATACAATTGAGAAATTATCATTTCTAGTATTAAACCATTTTTGAGGGTTTTTATGTTATTTCTGAAAACTTGGTGAAAGCTTATATACCTTAGCATTAAATACTGTTTTGATTCTGTGTCATGTAGAAGTTAACTTTTTTGCCTCTTAGAATGGTCACAGTCTCCAGTGTAGAGTTAAAGAATGGGGTAGTAGAAAACATTCTATTTTCAGAATTCTAAGGAAGTGTGTCTAAAACTTATCCATTATTATTAATATATTCTCATAACTCTGGTAGATAGACCTCAGTAATCACAAAGATTTTTCTATTTCAATTAGGATATGTTTTCATAATGAAATGGCATTGAAGTTTATCAGAATTTTTATAAATTGCCATTGAAAGAATTATTCATGTCTTCTCCTTTAATATGTTATATATTTTCTAATGTTATATGACCTGTGCTTCAGAGGTCATGATGTGATATCACTTTTTTTTTGTTTTGTTTTTTCGAGACAGGGTTTCTCTGTGTAGCTTTGCACCTTTCCTGGAGCTCACTTGGTAGCCCAGGCTGGCCTGGAACTCACAGAGATCCGCCTGCCTCTGCCTCCCGAGTGCTGGGATTAAAGGCGTGCGCCACCAACACCCGGCGTGATATCACTTTTGTATATCAATGGATTTGTTTTGTTAATAATTTCTGTATATTATTTCATAAATATTCATGAATATAATTTCCTTGCACATAATTGTTTCTTTAGCTACCTCTTGCAGAATAATTATAGCTTCACAGACAAGAACCATATCTCATTTATTTTTATATCTTTAATACTAAGTAAAACACCTGACACATATATTGTACTAATTAATGTTCCTGAACAGATGTACAATTGAGTAATCATATTTTAACATATAAATGGGCCTGTGGGTAGGTTTTATGTATTCTCAACTTTCAGTGAGATATTTCATACCTATTCATTCTTGGTGTTGACTTCTGTTCTCTATGAAGAAGACTCATAAACAGGATTATTTTGATATTTCATCATCAGCACACTCCTTAAATTCTACCTCCAGAAGCCATTTTGACACTATCAGCCAGAATGACTCACTATTTCCTTATGCCTGGACTAAAATAAGTACCTCCTGATTGACTTCCCTACATCCATCAGATACCTAATTCATCTATCATACAGAAATCAAAATTATTTCTCCTTGCCTAAGTCCTCCTATTTTGTCCAACTAGATTTTGTAGTGACATTGGAAATGCTCACCTTGATTTCTAGGTCATTATACTTCTAACCTACTTCTTCCACATCTTCTCACACCTGTGTTTCCTTTTCATCCTCCCTAAAGCTCACCTACTGTTATTGTTTTGTTAAACTGGTGTATTGTCAAAATGCATTAAAATATTTTTGTTTAAAATAATAGATTGTTTGGGTCTCAATCTTCATCAGAGGAACTTCCTCTTGTAGTGGGTAGTAAGTAGTGGGTAGTGGTTAATTCAGTGACTCATAACTGATCAATGCACCTGGTATAAATTAAACAACAAAATATTTCCTTTTAGATGGATCATCTATATCAACTCCCTACTGCTACCCAAGTTTCTGAAACTTCCAAGAAGGGGAAAAAATAATGTAATAGCTGGTTGGTGGAGAGGATAGCTGTGAAATGCTGATTTTTAAACATGATCTGTTTGTTGCATGCATTAATTCACAGCAGCTATAATTACCTGGACATGACCAAGCCAATCAAAATTTGTGCAAAGATGGGCCTTGAGGCTCCTGAGACCCCATCTCCATTGAGGGAGCTATTGGTGTGGAGTGCTGGTGATAGCTGTCACTCCATTGAGTATGTGGCCACAAGTAGACTGTCCATGATCCAGTGGACAGCTACATACATCCTCATGCACACATATGAAGTACAAATTGAACTCAGGAGGTTATTGAAAGTAATAAACAAAAGGACCTTAAGTTAAGAGAGGGATGGGTTCCTATGAGGAGTTTGGTTCAGTCTTTGTAGGTTTCCCCATCATGGTTTTGATCCCTCTTGCTCATATAATCTATTTTCCCTCTCTTTGACTGGACTCCCAGAGCTCGGTCTACTGCTTGGCCATGGCTCTCTGCATTTGCTTCCATCAGTTTCTAGATGAAGGCTCTATGATGACAGTTAGGGTATTCACCAATCTGATTACCTAGTAGGCCAATTCAGGTATGCTCTCCACTATTTCTAGTAACCTGCATGAGACCAGACTAGGCCCTCAGCATATGGGAGACAGTTGTGTAGCTTGGTCTGTTTGAGGAGCTACTGGCCGTGGGATAAGGATCTATCCCTGGTGCATGAGCTGGCTTTTTGGAGCCCATTACCTATGGTGGGATGCCTTGCTCAGCCTTGATGCAGCAGGGAGGGGCTTGGTCCTACCTCAACTGAATGTACCAGGTTTCTTGACTCCCCATAGGAGGTCTTACCCTTTCTGAGGAGTGGATGGGGATTGGGTGGGCTGGGAGGGGAGCAGGAAGAGGGATAAGAGTGGGATCTGTGGTTGGTATGTAAAATGAATAAAAAAAATTTCTTTAAATAAATAAAAAAAGAGAGGGATGGTTGGAGTGTGGCAAGGGTAGTGGTAGATGAATATAATCAATATACACTGTTTAGATCTAGGAAATTTTCAAAAAATATAGTGTTTACAAAATAATATTTTTAAAATTTGAAGCATTATTTTAATTATCTGTAAGTAACATTCAAAAGTCAAAGGAAAAAGTGAGTAGGTGGAAGCTACAGTAACAGACATTGTAAACACTGTGTCCATAGCACAGGTGTTAATACAAGAATGCATTCACACAAGGGAAATGTACCGACTGTCTCTCCTTCTGTGCACTCAGCCTTATTACCATCCAGGCATACTTATTAATATCAGGCAGAATTCTAACAGCAGTGTCTTTGGATCAAATACTATGGATTTGGGGAGGAAACCTCAGTTTGAAAAGAAATTAGATGGCTTGACTAAAGATCGACTTATTAGTCTTAAGTGCAGTTGAGTTTGAGGAAAGCATGCTTTTCTCATTCAATCAGTTCCCTGTGTCCTGAAAGATAATGCTATATTGTTAAACTTGAAAATTTAAACTCTTTCACTAAAAATCCCAAGTTTCTATTTCAGAGGCTTATTGAATGCTTTGAAAAGAGTAAGAGAAATAATACTGCATGGCCATGGATGTGACATAGTTTTCTATGTTACAAAAGAAGGGGGAAATGAGGTTATCAGCTTGGACAAAAAAAAATGACCTAAAGAAGTTTATTTATTTATTTATTTATTTATTTATTTATTTATTTATATTTATTTTTTTACCTACTGAGTTCCTTTTGATATCTAGGTTTTCTTGCTGATCAGGTTCTCAAATGTGGATGGCTATATGGTTTGGGCAGTACTTTAAATGTCATTCTAGCTATGTCGGTCAGCTTCCCATACTGGAATAAAGTACCTAATTTAATCAAGTTAAAAAAAAAAGAAGTTTATTTTGGCTCATGCTTTTCATGGATATCTAATAAGATCATGGATTTTCAGACCTTTGGCCATTAATAAATTATTGCAGATTGGTGCAGGGAGCTCTTAATTTATAACTAAGAGACAAAGAAAGAGACGAGAAGTGGACGGTGTTGCATGAATCCTAAATGGTCTTCAAATAAAAACCCAGAGGCAGATATTGGGGTAAATGCTGAAAGATCAGAGAGAGAAAGGAACAAGCCACTAGAGAAACTTCTCACCATTACTGAATCCTCAGGCCAAATGGAAGGCGAGATCCTATCTCCACAAATCCTCAGACTGAATTCCTCTGAGTCCTCAGCTGAAAAAGCCTAGTTCCTGTCTCCTCACACCTTATATGCCTTTCTTCGCCCAGCAATATCACTTCCTTCCTAGTGCTGGGATTAATGGCGTGTGTGCTTCCCAAATACTGGTAGCAAAGGCATGAGATCTCAAGTACTGGGATTAAAGGTGTGTGCCACCACTGCCTGGCTCTGTATCTCTCCTAGACTGCATCAATCTCATGTACTCCAGGGTGGCTTTGAACTCACAGGGTTTCAGTCAGATCTCTGCCTCTCAAGTGCTAGGATTAAAGGTGTGTCCCACCACTGCCTGGTCTCTATGCTTAATCTAGTGGCTTGTTTTGTCCTCTGATCTTCAGGCAAATTCTATTAGGGTACAACAAAATATCACCACAGGTCAGGATCCCAACATCCTCAAGGATATCTCCATGGCCTCAAGGACCAGATAATTTTATATTTGTTTCAATTCTGCATGCATTTCCAGACATTGAGATGTGATGTTGACACATTGGAGTACTGCACAACAAAATTGAACATGCACACACATACAAACAAAGGATATCACAATGTTTTGAGTACTTTATAGTTTGGTGTTGGGATGTAGTCATAGCAGTCCTGGGCCACATGCATCCTGAAGTTGGACACACCTTTATACTTCTATCAGCCTAACAATAGTGCCACTGTTGAGAGTCAAATCTTTAACACAAAAGCTTTTATAGACATGCAAATTATAGTAAACACAACAAGTTCCCTCCTACCAAAAGTTTTTATAAAATACAGTTTAATCAATATATATCCATTTTCCTTGCCTCTCCCATTACTAACCTTTCTTTCAGAGTTAAATATTCATCTATATGTTAACTGACTCCCTTTATTCAGGTCCCAGATGCCCACTTCATGAGTGTAATATGATATAAGATAAAATTTTGCAGAATGAAATTCTCCTTTTCCTATTCTTAACCTGAAGATACTGAAGACAGTTTATAACACCCGAGCCAGAGTCCACTTTGTCTCTGGGAGCTTTAAAGAGTGAAGGCAGGAAATAATAGTGCTTCTCTGGCAAGTTTAGTGATGTGCAGAGCAGTGTGATAGACTCCAAAAGGCAATAGTGAGCAAGCAAGTGACACAGAGTAACAGAGTTAGTGGCATTTGAGGCCAAAATCTTCCATAAACTCTAAGTCCCTACATCATTCTTAGATGATTCCTAATAGCAAGTGTGAAACAAATTGCAAAGAGTCTCAAAATAACTAATTAACTTTTTCAGTGCTGAGAAATCAATCCAAGGACTCATACATGCTGTGGAAGTGCTTTACCACAAAACCACAGCCTAGTGCCACTAGCAATTGAAAGACTGAATGAAAGAGACAAAACTTGAATCCTGCATAATTCCATACACATATTGTATTATAGCAAACAATGCTGCAAGATAATTTAATAACACAGTTTACTAAGGGTTTATAGAGATCAATTTACCACATAAAGTTATATGTTTATTTAAAATTTTAATTTGTTTATATTTGTGTTTTAATTTAATATGATAAGGTCTATAATATAATCACAGATAATATATGCCTGCTAATATGATATACATATTGTAAATATCCTGATAGATAATGCTGAAAACTTTCCAGAGATAAATGGGAGAACATGTCATTGATCCTAGAAGAATGATTTAAGCAGTTAAAAGCTGAAGCTGTGCAAGCATGATAGACTGGGTTCTTAGGTGAAAGCAGTGTTATCAAGACCAAGTGATGTTCAGGTGACAGGGAATCTAAAGGATGTGGGCATATTGGTATCTGGGACTAGAGACAGTATGCCTGTACCCTAGCTAGACTTGGTTCAACTTGAGTGTATGTTGCTAAGTGGGTTATAGTAAATGAAGCATTTATCTAAAGTAAGATTTTCGAGGCTGTATTGCAGAGGAGAAGGGTAAAGAAGAGTTGTGCACCCATGGCGAAAGAGTGACTTCAAGTAGTTCTATACATAAGAGATACTATGTCACTACAAACACACCAGATGTTGTGGGCCAATATTATACCTCATAGTTTATAAAAATCACACGTCTTGGATTGTCTAGGCTGCTATAATAGACATAATGGCTTATAAAGGATAAATACTTTGTTACAGTTCTGGTGAATGGAAAGCCAAAGAGCAAGGATGATTTAGGGTCTGATGAGAACCTAACTTCTGACCTATATGATGTCTACTCAGGTTTTTCTGTGTCCTCTGATGGCAAAGAGGAAACTCTGGTCTCTTTACTCACTTGTCATTCATGACCACTATCAATCACTTCATGCCCTAAAGAAGTCCCACGTCCGATGCTGTCACAGGGAAGGTTAAGTTTCAATACATTCATTTGGGGGAGATACAACATGAGTAGAGTAATTGGTAATAGTTTAAAATTATTTGAACTGTTAGTAAAAACAGAGCAAAAGATAGAAAACAAAATTTTATATACAAATAGGAAAACACAATGTGAAACACATCTATTTCAAAATTTATCATTTATTCCTGTTGGAAATTCTGTCTTCCAGTTTTATTAAAAGAGATAATACATTACTTACTCAAATCAATACTTACCCTACTGTGCTTCCACCTGAGAATTTTTTTCTTTCTCTAACTTAATACCTATTGATCAACTTTTCCCACCCTCCCTCTCCCAGTCTCTGTTATCCACCATTCTGCTCTCAAAACCCATAAAAACTTTTTGGTTTCATGTAAAAGAGACCACACATTACTTATCTTTTTCTGTGCAACTTCTTTCATTCAATATCATAATCTCCATCTCCATAGATGTAGCCTCAAATGACAATACCTCTTACAATAAACGGTTTTGTTGAATAATAGGTTAAGATGTGTTATATTTGTTTATGCTGTGAAATATCTTTTTAATGATGCAAAAATATGTTGCATTTGTTTAATTCTGTGAAGCTGTGTTACTTTGCCTGTCTAAAACACTTGACTGATCTAATAAAGAATTAAATGGCCAATACTTATGCTGGAGAGGCATAGGCGGGGCTGCCAGGCAGAGAGAATAAATAGAAGGAGAAAGAGAAGAGGGAGGAGCGAGAAAAGGAGAAGGAGATTGTGGTGGTATTGTATTCCCCAAAATATTGTGTGCCCTAATAAACTTATCTGGGGTCAGAGAACAGGACAGCCACAATATTAAACATGAGGATAGGCAGTGGTAGCACATGCCTTTAATCCTAGCATTCCAGAGGCAGAAATCCATCTGGATCCCTGTGAGTTCAAGGCCACATTAGAAATGGCCAGGCATGGTGACACACGCCTCAAATCCCAAGAAGTGAGCCTTTAATCCCAGGGAGTAGTGGTAGAAAGCAGAAAGGTATATAAGGCGTGAGGAGCAAAAACTAGAAGCATTTTGGCCGGTTAAGCATTTGGCTGGTTAAGCGATCAGACTTCTAGCAACACAGTTCCAGCAGTTCAGCTGAGACCCATTCTGGATGAGGGCTCAGGGCATCCAGTCTGAGGAAACAGGATCAGCTGAGAAGTTGACCAGGTGAGGTTAGCTGTGGCTCGTTCTGTCTCTCTGATCTTCCAGTGTTCACCCCAATACCTGGCTCAAGTTTGTTCTTTATTAATAAGAACTTTTAAGATTCATGCTACAGGAGATGAGGATGCCAGGGGCCAGCCACCCAGCCACCCAGATGGATACAGAATGAGAAGAAAAGAAAAGGTATACGAAAATAGAGAAAGGTAAAAGCCCAAATGCAAAAGGTAGATGGGATAATTTAAGAAAAGCTGGCTATAAATAAGCCAAGCTAAGGTCAGGCACTCATAATAAAGAGTAAGTCTCAGTGTATTTATTTGGAAGCTGGGTAGCAGGCCCCCAAAGAGTAAAGACCAAAGAGAAAAAAAACTACAATATGGCATGATAAAATTTCATAATGTATATATGTGTATGTTTTTTATGCATTCATTGACTAATGGATTCTTAGATTCTTTCAATTACATGGCCATTATAAATAGTTCCTCATGATGAAAGGATTGTATATGTCTTTTTTCCATACTGATTTCATCTCCTTTGAAGAAGAATAGTTAATGTTTGATAATGTCTTTTTTGCATATCCAACAAAATTAGTGCCAGCTTATGCATGATTATTAACTATAACAGACTGGATGTATTAACAATCCATTCTCCTCCCAATCTTATCATATATAATACTTAATCAGACTACTTAAAGTGGTGTATACTTGGTCCTAGTATAGTGTCAAATCAGCAAGCTAAAAACAAAAACTATCTCAGAATATTAAGGACAGTGTCAAATATTTGGGACAATATAGCAGTTACCAAGGAGTTTTTGTTACAGAAATAATTTGCCTTGACATTGTTCCATTAGTGATTGAAAGAATTCAAAGAAAATATGAGTAAGACACTCAAGAGCAATGAAAACAGTGTAGTGAAAGTAAAGGAAGAATAGGCAATTAGTTTAAAGACAGAGCACTGCAACAAGTAATTAATATACTTCCTATGCTTAGTATAGTTTCCTCTGGGTTTATTATTGCAGTGTTTCTTGAAATTGAAAGTGCACAGTTCTTACATAGGCAATGACTGTATTTACTCCCAGCAAGCCATAAGCCTGTATCAGAGAACATCTGTTTTCTGAAAGCCATTCTTTTCTTCTCTTCTTTTTTTGTTTTGAGACAATCTTGTATTACAGGGTGAGCTAAAAGTCACAATATTGAGCTCAGTATGTCCTTGATCTCCTGATCCTGTACCCTCTACTCCCTAGTACTGGAATGTTAGGTATGAAGTATTTAAGGTTGAACTGTTAGTTTCATGTATATGCTAGTATCTGAAATACAGCTCTATCACCTGAAAACTAATTTTAGTCATGGACAAGTATATTTATTCACTCAAAAGTCTAATGAAATTATCATGTTTATATAATAAAAAATATTAGAAGTTGACTTTCTCCCATGAGATACACATGCTTAAAACACTTTTTAAAAACATATTCATAAATTTTGGAATGGTATGTGGTAAGATTTCTCATAAACCATCAAAGACCCGAAGCAACAGTGTAAAGTTACAATGTCTGAAAGATCATTGTATGTATGAATTATTACAAATACAGTTTTATTTTATTTTATTTTGCATACATTGTTTTATTTGTGCCAAAAATAACTATGTTTTGTAGATTCAATTATGGATAAAATAAATTACTTATATATAAATCCAAAACCACTGACTAGGACTCAATTACTGTTCTGTCTGTCAATTCCATTGTTTTCTGAATACTTTCACTACTGAAGATTTGAAGTCACATGTATGGTTCCATGGTAATGCAAAATAAGCTCTTAGGAATTTATTATCGAGCATACCGTTTAAATAACCACAAGAAATCCCTTTCAGATCCACATAATATATAAATAATATATCAATCCATTAATAAATGATGCTATATAATAGGAATTTAGTTTTTTGTAGTCAAGTTGCATGCCAAAACATTTCATGAGGTCAAAAGAACACATGATGTCTGTGATAGATAGACATTTTAATGAGACAAATATTATGCTTTGATTTCTAGTCCCCTGAATCCACCATCTCACCACCACAGAAAGAGATTCCTGAGGAAATAAGAGGCAATAAAATATGCAGGACATTTTAGTAAGTCAGTCATTACAATCCCCCTGACAGAGGTTTGAGACAATTCTGAAATGAGACAAGAAATAAGACATAAGTGAGTCAGAGTTCATTTGATTGTAAACCAATTTCAAAACACTGCGCTCTCCCCCTACCACCAAGAGAGCCAAATTAAGATTAAATGACCTTCTTTTCTCTTCAGTAACAGAATGAACTTGGGCTATTTCATCTTCATTGTACTTTTCTTCTGATCTTATTTTAAATATGAAAAAAAGAAAATGCACCCCATAGAATGCACAGCTTACTTCTGAGAAGATAGTTTTAATTATTCTTCCATCCTCAAAGAAGATTGAATGCCTGAGAACAGCCAAGAGTGGTAGACCATCTTCTCCCTCTATAGGAAGAAAAAGCTACATTTGGAAAGCATCATTCTGAAAAAATGCAAGTGAGGACCAACCAAAACTGGTGTGTGTGTGTGTGTGTGTGTGTGTGTGTGTGTGTGTGTGTGTGTGTTATAATGTGACATTTTTCCTTTATTTTATTTTACATTCCAACCACAGTTTCCCCTCCCTCCTTTCCTCCCGATCCCTTCCCCCACCTCCCTTCTACAGGCCATCCACTCCTACTCTCTCTCCATTCAGATGGGGTTAGTTTCCCTTGGGAATCCACAAAGCATGGCATATCAAGTTGCGGCAGGACCAAGCTCCCCACCTCTGCATCAAGGCTGAACAAGGCAACCCACCTTAGGGAATGGGTTCCAAAGAGCCAGCTCATGCATCGGGGATCTGGGTGACAATTGTGTAGCTTGGTTGTTGGAGGAATTCAAAATGGTCTTATAATAATAATAATAATAATAATAATAATAATAATAATAAAAACAGGAACCAGATATTGGTGTAAATGCTGAAAGATCAGAGAGACAAAGGAACAAGTCACAGCCATCACCTCACCAACTCCTCAACCTGAAAAAGCCTCTGCCCAAAGGGCATCTTCAGCTAAAAAGCCTCAGCTGAAAGGGACACTTCTGCCAAAAAAGCCTTTAGTTCCTGTCTTCTCACACCTTGAACACCTTTCTCTGCCCACCATATCACTTCCTTTTTAGTGCTGGATTAAAGGCCTGTGACTTCCCAAGCAAAGGCCTGAGATTTCAAGTGCTGGGATTAAAGGGGTGTGCCACCACTGTCTGGCTCTGTTTCTCTCCTAGACTGAGTCAGTCTCATGTAGTCCAGGGTGGCTTTGAACTCATAGAGATCCAGACAGACCTCTGCCTCCTGAGTGCTAGAATTAAAAGTGTCCCACCACTGCCTGGCTTCTATGTTTAATCTAGTACCTTGTTCTGTTCTCTGATCTTCAGGCACATTTTATTAGGGTACACAATAATATCACATTTGGTCTTTTGTGGATGTGTGTTTTGTAAACAGCCCAATGTGTTGGGACACGAGATAACAGCCATCATATTTGATAACATTTGATCCTATGAATGAGACTAACAAAAGATCCCCTAGATCAAATCACTGGCCTCTAAGACTCTAGAGAGTCCCCCAAAGACTCTTTATTCACACAAGGGCTAGTCGTTGTTGAAAATGAATTTCTGTGGAGGGATAGATTTAAAAGTTGACAGATCTATTTTATAAAAGAAGCAAAGGCCTTAAACACCTGACAGCATTCAGGTTCTCTGATTTAATTCTAGAGTCAGATTAATCCCAGCTGCAAAGTTGAATGTGTTAGGCTATGATTGCCTTTTCCAAACAAATAATAAAACCATCCAACTCATTTCTGTTATTTGAAGTAGACAGTCAGCAGGCAACATTTGACCATTTTTAAAATGTATTATCTTTAAATACCATCAAAAAAGAGATTACAGAAAACACACTATTGAGAGTATGCTGGTCCTTTCCCAAATGCAGTTCCAATTCTCACTGCGCAGCAATTCTCTTCTGCATCCAGTTCCTTACTCTCTAATGAAGCTGGTTGGGCATTAGCCACTCTCTAAAAGGCCTTTAATATTCTCACTTCCAGGTATTCTTTCCTTGTTTAGCCCTTCCGGAAACTGGCACAGATAAAGACCAATAGAACACAATGCAAGGTACAGAGAATGACTTCAAGCATAAATCTTAGACTCTTGTCCCATTCCTAGGTAAAAATCAACCCATGACATTAGGTAGACTCTGAAGCAGCAGTACAGTGATGACTCTATGGAATTGAATGGGCCTCCAGCTAACAGCACCTTGTGCATCAGTCACTTGGAGTATAGAGTTTGCCAGTGTCAGCTTTCAGAAGACTACAGCAGCACTTGACATTGGGCTTCAATCTCATAAAAGTCCCTAAGCTAGCTGAGTGGAATCATACACAAATTCTACAAGAAGAGTAATGTAGCCTTAGGTATTTAATTCAAGTTACATGCTGTCTTCAGATATGAATCTCCACTTAGTTACAGGTAGATAATGTTTAATAACTTATTTATGGGGTTAGAAAGATGGTTCAGTGGCTAAAAGCACTGACTACTCTTCCAGAGGAAATGATTTCAGCTCCCAAAACCCCAGAGTAGCTAACAACTCTCTTGAACTCCCATTTCATGGGGTCAAATGCCCCTCTGGCATTTGAAGGTAACCCAGATAAATACACAGTGAAAATATACATACCCATACAAAATTTTAAAACCTCATGTATTCAAACTGTACTATTTAAACAAACTACAGATATAAGTGTAGACATAGGTGTAAACATGGATACAAAAATTTATATAAGCATCAACATATACCCTCTTACTCTCGCCTCCAGCTTCAGTTGTCTACATGGCACACTTAGGAAGAGAAAATCTCAGTGGAGAAATTGTTTCCATTAGATTAGCCTTTGGGCATATCTGCAGGACACTTTCCTGACTGTTAATTTGATGTAGGGGGGCTCAGTCGACTGTGGGTGATGCCATTCCTGGGCAGGTGGTTCTGGGTTGCAAAAGGAAGACAGCTGAGCAAGTCTGGGAAACAAGTCAATACGCAGAATTCCTCTGTGGTCTCTGCCTCAGTTCCCATCTCAGGTACCTTAATGATGGACTGTGATGTGGAAGTATAAGCCAAATGAGCTCTTTTCTTCAGAAGCTGCTTTTGGTTATTATGTAGGTCACAGGAATAGAGAGCAAACTGAGGCATTTATAACTACAGGATTTGAGTTACAGAGAATGTAACAACATGCACATTATACTCAAGTGCATGCAAGTTGTGATGTTCCAGGCCTAATAGCAGAAGGACAGAAGAGCGATTGGCTATGAGTTATTTATTATATCAGAAGTGGAGAGTTGGGAAGGAGGATCTGAATGATACAGCTCTTTCCTCATAATGTCACAATATGTTATTGGTTCATGAAAGAAAGAAGTGTTGCAGTGAATTCACAATCCAGTTGCTAAACTCACAGCACTTAATCACAGGTTGGTTCACTCAAGGAATGGCTTCTTGCCATGGGTGGGAAATCCTTTCACCTTTTTTTTTTCTTTAGTTTTTCGAGGCAGGGTTTCTCTGCGTAACTTTGGAGCCTGTCCTGGAACTCCCTCTGTATACCAGGCCAGCCTTGAACTCACAGAGATCCTCCCGCCTTTGCCTCCCAAGTGGTGGGTTTAAAGGCATGTGCCACTACTGCCCGGCTCAAGTTTTATATATTTTCTTTTCCCTTGAGAAATACAGCAATGAAAACAGAGTGCCTTGATTTAGTTATTTGGTAAGTTTCTCAGTTACAGTTGGCTATATTGACAAAAACATAAGCTTTGTTAAATTAGTAAGTTATTGAAATATCTGTCCTATTGACCAATTATCACTTTCTACATTTTTTCTCTAAGGCTATATAAAATATAAAAATATGATCAGTGACAATACTAGATATTAAAAAAATGATCTTCTTAGAAATAATTCTGGAAGTTGTAAACAAATATGGGTACACATTCTCTAAAAATGCCTTGAAATTGAAAGTCAGTATATTTCTTCATGAGTATGGTGCAAGAATAAGTAGAAATATTTTATAATATTGACTAATTCCATAAAATTTGCCCTTTGAAAGGCAGTTGATTATAAAATTTAAAGATTTAAATTTATGTCCAATTTTATCACTCATTGAGTTAAACACAACTATTTACCTCCCCTCTGTATGAGACCCACATACCCAATATTTTTAGTGTCTATCATGAAATAATTATACCTTCTCTCCCTGTTAGTATTTGGCTTGATCATATGAATTCAGATACTCTATCAAATGTGAACAAATATGTCATTTGCTAAGCTTGAGTAGAAGCTTCACAGTGTCATTATAATTCCCAAGGCAACTAGATCTCTACCCTCTGAAATGAGAACTGAATGTTGTAAATAAGGATGATACCTTCATACTTAAAGATTTTTTTATCTTCAAATAAACATTTTTCTTGTAGTTGTGAAAATTTAATATGAAAAAAAGTAGCATCCATTGTATGCACTGAGATTTAGGACTTCAAGACATACAACCTAAGACCTACACACATTTTACTTTATTTATTTTGAATTTTTTTAAGTTCACTTACAAATAAATGGGTTTCCATGTGAGGTTTTCATGCATATTTTATTTGGCTAATTTTTGCCCCTCTACCACTTTCCTCTCTTACCCTGCCTCTCAACTGGGCCTTTCTATGTCTGGTAATCCCTATTCCTACTTTGCTCAACCCCTGCTACATTTATGCCTTTACTTTCCTAGTCTCATAGGCCTCGTTCTTGTTTTCTTGTCATTACCCATACTTTCTCCCTCCCTCATACACATATTTAACAGCAGCTAGGATTCATGTATGAGATAAAATGTACAGTATGTGTCTTTCTGAGCCTAGTATACCTCACTTAAAATAATGTTTTCATGTACCATCTGTTTTCTTTCAAATTTCATTATTTCAGTTTTCTTCACAGCTGAATACAATCCCATACACACTTTCATTATCTATTAATCTGCTCGTGGATTTCTGGCTATCATTTTCTTGCTTATTATGAAAAAAACAGTAATAAACCACTTATTCTCTTATTTATCAAATTGAATAATAACCTTAGCCTTATAGTGTCATCCTTAGCAACAAACGCACCTTTAGGAAAATATAGATCATCTAAGGTATACAGCACAGTCTTCAGGGAAAAAAAATACAATAGTTAGGGAAGGGAATAGTTTAATATGCAAAAAAATATGATTTTGGAAGATCTAAGTCTAAAGAAATAAACTTGAATTCTGAGCCCAGCAGTAAATTGTAATGGATTCATTTAAATACTAAGGGCCACATCTTTTAGATGGAAAAGACAGTCAATGTTCTATTTGCCACCAGTGGCTGGAGTGTTAAATTCCTGAGAGCAGCGGATAGAGTGGTGAAAGCATACCTCTATGTAGACAAGAATCCTCCTTTCTGTGAAATGATCCTTTCCCACACTATGAATATTCATTACTTTCATTGGTTAATAAAAGCTGTCAGGCTGGTAGCTGGTCAGGAAGTTAGGCAAGAAAGCCAAACTGAGAATGCTGGGAAGGAGAAGGGAAGGGTGGAGTCAGGAGTTGCCAGCCAGACACAGAGGAAGCAAGATGAGAATGCCACACTGATAAAAGGTACCAAGCCACGTGGCTAAACATAGATAAAAATTCTGGGTTAATTTAAGTGTAAGAGCTAGTTAGTAATAAGCCTGAGCTACCAGCTGAGCATTTATAATTAATACATTTTGGGAGAGGCTGCAGAATGGGGCGGGACAGAGAAAAGCCACTGATTACACCTCCTGAGTCTGATTTCTGACTCTGGTTTTCACCTATTCGATGAAAACTAGAACAGCACACTCAACACTGACAAGTCAATTTCCTACTTCATTTTTTGAAATTAAAATATAATTACATCACTTTCCCCTTTCTCTTTCCTTCTGTCAACCCCTCTCAGATACTCTTCTACCCTTGCTCTCTCTCAAATCCATGTTTTCTGACTTGTTTATTTTTTTTGTTGTTTTTTTTAATTGTTATTATGTATGTCCTTATAATGTTACTTGTTTATATGTGCTTTTAGCTATAATCATTTGGATTTGGATGACTACTCTGGGGGCATTTCCTTGGGGAAGATAATTTCTCTGTTATAAGAAAGAACTAATTCTTCATCTAGGGTTGGAGCTCAGTGTAAACATGTCTGTTAGTGTCATCCTTGGTCAGGCCCTGTTTAGGCTATCATGTTGAAATTTCATGGGTGTAAGATCCCTGAATATAAAACTGTTTGAAGACTGGGGTGAGATATATAGTTGATTATGGAAATATGAATTACTATTACTTTCATCAGTTCCATTCTCCTCTTTAGGGGCTTAAATCAAACATGTTTTCTTAAATCAACCCTTGGATGACAACGTAGGATATGAGGGGAAGAGCAATGGCCTTACAAACAGAATTCAACCCAACTTTAACAATCATAGCCCTGAAATGTTTCTTACCTTTGTTGTACATCAGATGCTCTGAAAAAAATTAGCATGGCATTATAAAATAATATCCTACAGACATTTTCATGGATAAACAAACTCACATTTATAAATGCTTGATATCTAGCAATGCCTTCTAGCTTTTCAGATACAATGTCATAGTGTTAGAATCATATGCTTCACAAAATTTATTATGGACACAGATACTCATTAAAATTGAGTGTGTGTTGTTTCTATGACCATCTTACTTAATATTATTCACCTTTAAATCACTATTTGTAAGTACCCAACATATTCTTACTTTTTTACTTCATCATTGGGTTCCTTAGATATTTCGAAATGATGTACTGAATGAATAGAAAATATTTTTTGTAGCATGAATCTTAAAAGTTCTTATTAATAAAACAAACCCAGGCCATGTATTGGGGTGAACACTGGAAGGTCAGAGAGACAGAATAAGCCACAGCTATCTCACCTCACTGGATCCTCAGCTGGTCTTACTTCCTCAGACTGGAGGGCTCTGTGTCCTCATATCCGAATGGCTTTCAGCTGAACTGCTGCTCAAAAGCCTAAATGCTTAACCAGGCCAAATGTTTCTCCAGGCCAAATGCTTCTCCAGGCCAAATGCTTCTAGTTTCTGGTCCTCACGCTTTATATACCTTTCTGCTTTCTACCACCACTCCCTGGGATTAAAGGCTTACCTTCTGGGATTAAAGGCGTGAGTCACCATGCTTGGGTGTATCCTTGAACACATGGATTTCTGCCTCTGGAATGCTAGGATTAAAGGCGTGTGCTACCACTGCCTAACCTCTGTTTAATATTGTGGCTGTTCCGTCTCTGACCCCAGATAAGTTTATTAAGGTACACAATATTTTGGGGAACACAATACCACCACAATTTTTCCTTGTCAAATAAAATTTATCCTTATGAGCCAGCATATTGTATTCATATTACCTCATTGAAATGTTGATAATATGGGCATTAGTAATACAACACACAATTGATTTCCCTAATTGATAGAAACTATGAAAATCTCTTGACTTACATTTCACCCTGTCTTAGGACTTGAAAATATAAAAACAACACAACTGAATGTGTGCATACCATGAAATTTTTTGACTACTTCCTGTTTAAGGTGGTGTCATAGCCAATATGCTCTAAAATTCTAATTCAATTCTAATTACCTAGAATTTTTTTTAACAGAATTTGAGAGTAATGTCTTAGGTGAATTCTATGGTAGATACACAACAACAACAAAAAAAATCCTAGGAAATTTGTGTACTTGTACATTTATATTTGATTGAATGAAATAATATATACCATTATTCCTCAAATATTATCAAAAAATGAAAAATGAAGTATGTTAAAATAGGAATGGAAAAAAACCATTTTTACATACATGTTAAATAGCTGTTTCCTCCAAACGGAAATTCTCTCCTGGAGGGAGGGCAGCTCATACAAGTTAAAAGGCCTGGAAAACTCCTTCCCCCAAGTTTACTCAGCCAGTAAACAGCTACTGCAGAGAAGAAAGTCTTCCAGGGGCTCTTAATGCAGCTGGTGCAGGAGTTTAAGGGAAGCAACTTTTGTGAGTCATCACGTGGGCTGGGGTAGGCTCTTCAGTGATGCAGCTGCCTGTAGGTCACCCTTAGTCCTGCAAGTTACTTCTCACCCTGACTGCTCTTAGCAACATTGACAAACTCACTGGTTAACTAAGCTATTCTTGGGGGTGATTGCTTCCTTGGTCTGTGTTAAGTGCACTATCTGGGATGAGTAGACATTTATTCGCATCTTCCCAGGACAAGTCACACAATAGTCTTTTCATGTTATTTGCTGAACTAAATTGGTGCCTATGAAGTAATTTAAAGTAATAGGCACACTAGCCCTTCAAAGGGTAAGAATCACTGATTTAAATTAATCATTTTACACAATGAAAGCTTAATTACAAGAACAAGAATGAAAGCCTTTCAAAGATTGCATGTCTTGATTCTTGCTTGTAGAATTGAAATATCATCATATACTTAATTAAAAACTGAAGACTGAAGGATACAGTTACTCCATCCAGCTAAAATCTTCCTAATTTTGAGAGGATTATGATAAAAAAAATGATAAATGTTCATATTATTTTCCAAGAAAATGATGACATAAAGTATCTGCTACATTTCATTTCTAAAACTAATCAAAAATAATTAATTACATAAATCTTGTCATCAAGATCATGTTTTGAAAATTGTTAATCTTATGTCAACTGTGTTTCTTAAAATGTGAAAAACCATTGGAGATAAGTGACATCTATTATAACTAATCCCTGGGAACTGTAAAACTAAAAACTGAGCAATTTAGTTAATTTGGAACTAGTATTTCTAATACCACATGAAATCTTATTGAATTTTATATTTTGATATGTAATTGGCATCACAAAAGCCATAGATGTGTTCAACTAGGTGAGAGCATCACTGTACATCATTGAACATTTGACCAATACTTTGAGACTTCTTGTCTTCACTCTACTCTTCACATTATATACCTGCACCAAGTCTAGAAGTCAAACAAGATTCAAACATAATAGCTTTTCATTGCATTTTCCTCCCTGCCTACTTCCAAGTTCTAATTCCTCGGTGCATTTCAACATGACCTTTCTTAGCAAAGAAACAAAGTGCTGCTAACTTGAACACAGCCATTAGCACCCAGGGAAACTAAAAAACTGTATCAGTAATTATGTCCTCAGACCAGAACATAGCCGAGAGTTTTTCTTAATTTGTGGTTGGCAGCTTAGCATGTTGTTTTTGCTCAGAAAGAAAACATTAGTACTCATGTTTATTTTCAAATTCTTGGTGGAATATTATGAAGAATTGGGTTGGGTTTCTATTTACAATTGTCTAAGTTCATTTTATGATGTTGGTCTTTGTATATATTTTCAATAACTAGTCACCAAATAAACATATAGATAATCACAGGCTGTATTTATCCACAGACAGTATTTAAAAATAAATCTTTTGCATTGAATTGACATATATCACTACTTATTGTTGTCATATTAGCACAAAATCAAAGGTATAATGATTTCAAGGGTCTATGGATATGCATTTAAGACTGCAGTGTTTTCTTTTAAATCATCTTCACACATACACAAACACACACACACACACACACACACACACACACACACACACACTGTAAAACAGATCCATCCTAGTCAACTTAAAATTGCAAGGGTTATTCAAAAGATAATCTTTCAGGAAAATATATTTTAATTTCACCAAAGACATTGTGCTATTTTAAGCTCTCTGTGTGTGTACGCTGTGTTGTGTTGTGTTTATCTATAAGTATATATCCTCAAATACCCTCTAGTTATCATATTCTATAGAAGAGAAACTGTATTGAGGCCCAGGTGCTTATTATTATGGATATAATGTCTGCTTTTTATCCATTTTACAAAATCTGTTCTCTTAGTGGATTCATTGTGAGTTTTCTTGGCACAAAAAGGAAGCACCTGGTGATTTACTATTTTATCAGGAAGCACCTGCTGCTTTATCAAAAGTGGGTAGAAAAAAGATGCAGTCTATATACATAGACTTGTGTGTATATATGTGTTGTGACTAACGCATCCTTAGCAGATAATAAGAAATTTTTCTTTAGTTATTCATAAATTTGTTCCTTCATGCAGTAAATATGTATCTATTGAACATCCAAACCAAATGGTGCTATTTACTATGAAATTCAATGAAATCTATGTGGCAAAAGGAGCTACACAAATTCCTTTGACTCCTATAAAGACTTTTAATTAATTTGAGCAAGTGGTGATGGCACTTGTGGAAACATAGTTCTTTTCTGTTAAACTGTTTACAAACTAGTTTCAATATAATTGTGTCTAAGGAAAAAGAGTAAAACAAGTATATAATCAGCCTAATTGAAGAGGAAATGCAATGTCACAATACAGTTTAAAAACTCACTGTAAGAGTTAGAAAGATGTTGAAGTAATTTTTCCTTTTATTGGTTATTTTGCTGAAGTATTTTTGAGATATGTTTTCCTATGGCTCCTGGGTTGACTTCAAACTCTTGATCCTCGTGTTCAGACTCTGAGATCATGGAATTAAAAGCATGTGCCACCCAAGCAGGCTTCAACTGACCAATATTTGACTTTGAAATTTCATGGAAGCAGCCAAGTGAAGCTAAGTTAGAAGCAAAAAGAGAGATAACAGTAAAGAAGAGAAATAAAAGAGAAGGTGTAAAAAGTAAGGGATTGTGAATAGGAATTAGTGGCATGTGTTGACATGTGCATAGCTGTGGCTCTTCCATGCCGTGGACACACTTTGTTCTCCTCAGGAGCATGTGCTGTGTGAGGAATCTCCAGTTATCTAACCTTGGGCTTCCAATTTCAGCTCCTTCACTCATGGCTGAATATTTTAAGTGGTTTGTCACTGTTCTGGCTCTAAGCCCTGCACAGAAAGCATTAAACAAGAGGTCGAGTCCCAGCTAGAAAGTGTTCTGAACCTCTCGCTAAAACAACCTGTTTCAAAAGAAAACAAAACAAAACACTTAGAATGCAAACAGATGAATCTTGCTTGACATGACTAGGGTGTAGTCTAGTTGTGTGTTGCTAGGTTTATTGAAAGAATGAAGTAGGTAAGACTCTTTTTCTTCATTTCCAAGTAATGAGATGCTCTTTTCTAACTCTCTGTGCATCTCTCCCCTACTCCAGACTACTAATAAGGCAATGTCATTAAGGAATCTATTTGGATATAGTACTCACTTTTCTTAATATGAATTATGTAGCCAGGTCTTATGTGAGCCAGATCTCCAATGACAACCTAATGACCAAACCTCTGTCCTTAATCATGCTGATTACTAAAGCTGGATGTCTATAGGCACAGTTTATAATTATACTTCTCTCCCAGGCCCATTAATGTCTTATGAGATACATTTTCTTTCAAGTTTAAGTTTGTGTGTGTGTATGTGTGTGTGTGTGTGTGTGTGTGTGTGTGTGTGTGTGTGAGCGTGTATGTAAGCTATATGCATATACATGCCTGTGGAAACCAAATCAGAACTCTGGATCCACAGAACTGGAGTTATAGACATCTTGATGTAGGTGCTAGTAGCTGAACTCAGGTACTCTGTGAGAACAGCAGGTGCTCTTGACATCTGAGCCAATTCTCCAGCCCCAAAGGAGATTTTCTTTTTAAAAAAATACTTTATAAAAGTAAGATATAATTATATCATTTTCTCCTTTCTAATCACTAATCATGTACCATCTTTGCTTATTTGGGGCCATGCTAGGGGAGCAACGGGCAGCATTGGAAATCATGGAACATGGCTTGGCTGTTGGCAAAACCATGCCTGAGTGAGCCTTGGAAAGACAAAGTCCCAAGGGTTATCTGTCCTGAGGACTTCATGCTGTTATTGAGTGTAACTCTGATTGTTGCCTTCGTGGTTACCACTTCCCTCATAATCTATGGGTGGTATGAAAACTCACAGAGGTCTCTAGTCCCTCACTGGGCAGTGTTACTGGCATTTACAATAATAGTGATTGACTTTTTCCAAACATTGCTGTTGGAGCAGATTAATAATTCAACCACTACCCTTAGAGAGAATTTAGGCATGTAGAATTGTCAGTAAGTGTAGGTTAAGGTGTTTTTGTTAATGGATTTGAGATGGAAAATCTTAGGAAACAATTTAAAGTTTACAAAGGCACATAGTTGAGTGAGGGACTCATTGAGGTCAAGAAACAAGAAGAATGACAGTCTGACTATTACTGGCTGACATACCTTTCTTGTTAGGATGGGTTGGTGATCAAAGGTAATGATTAATTCTTTGTACCCATTTCTTCCCTCAGATTTCTGATATAAAAAACAAGTGATGAGTGTGTATGTACCCTCAAGGTTTTAAAGTGTAGCTGATTGATTGTCTTTCTCATATAAAAGATTAGATTTGTGATTCTTTTAGATTTTTATATTACTACCTTTTGAGATAAATAATAAAGTGATTGATCCTTTCTTTGTAATCACAAAATGTAGCCTGCCATCAAAAGAACTGGCTGAGAAAAATACCTTGATTGTTTACACTTTGTTAATCTATAACAAGTTGCTTAGGTATGAATGTATGTGGGTTCTTGGGACAACTTGTTTTTTACCTTTAATACCTAAAATGTTTCACCATGTAAGGAATATGAAAAACATGTTTTTTACTTGTGTTTATTGTAATCATTCACTTAAAAAATAGAATGTAACCACATTATAATTTTTATACTGCTTGAAAGATTTTGCTGGGGTATATAAACAGTAAGGGGAAAATAGTTAGTTAGAAAGAAAACAAAGAGAGACAGAGAGAATGGATCTGGATAGAGGTAAGAAAAGAAAGAAAGAAGAGAGATGATAGAGACCCTAAAGGTATATGTGTATTTTTTTTCCTTTTTCATCAACCCTCAGAGAATTAAGTTTTATGCTCAAATAGAAAAGCCAATTGAGCCGGGTGGTGGCGGCGGCGGCGGCGGCGGCGGCGGCGCACGCCTTTAATCCCAGTGCTCAGGAGACAGAGCCAGGCAGATCTCTGTGAGTTCAAGGCCAGCCTGGGCTACCAAGTGAGTTCCAGGAAAGGCACAAAGCTACACAGAGAAACCCTGTCTTGAAAAAACCAAAAAAAAAAAGAAAGAAAGAAAAGCCAATTGAATGATTAGTTTGCTGACTCCATGGATGCCCTTCAATCCCTGAGCTGCTGAAGGCTGGTCCTCATGTCGGTGATACCTGTTCCCTCTCAAAATCATGGCCTTATTTTTTAGATTGTTATTGTTACATTTATAAGCCTAAATATGTGACTACAACCTGCTCCGTTTGTTAGTGTTACTTGTACGCCTGTGATTACATGAATGACCACTGGGTATTGAATAACCAATTAGGGACTCATCTCTGGGAAGGACTATTTTCCCCCTTTGGGCATTGCTTAGTTGCCTGTAGATTTTTGTCGGTGGGTGGGGCCCTGTCGTATTGCCCCATTCCTTGTTAGCAGAACTATAAGTGTTGTACTTCTTCAGGGAGTCTCCAAGCAGTCATATTGCTTAGGTAAAGCTTTCCTGTCATTTCTAAAAGACACAATTGCACACCAGATTTTCTGGTCCTCTGGGTCTTACAGTCTTCCTACCACATCTTCCAGGATGTTCCCTGAGCCTTTGGTGCAGGAGTTGTGTTGTATTAACTGGGGCTGGACAACCCATGATAAATTGTTTGCTGCATTTTGGCCATTTGGATTTTTTTTTGTGATGGTCTCCATCTATTACAAAGAGAATATTATTTAAAGGGTCCTGGGAGCTAGATTTTGGGTAAGGCATTTGTAAACTAAGTGCCCTTACTTACTCTATGTATATGTACCTATGTATGTATGCATTCTTCTGTCAATATGTAAAGCCTAAAACATGTATTTTGAAAACAAAGTACTGTATATCCATATGTGTATATATGGATATTTCATATTTTTTACATAATCTTAGGAATTATATTCCTCCTATAGATAAATTTAACTTTCTTATGAGGATGAATTTGAAATCTTATCTCCAGTTCTTACTTTTTCCTGAGTACTTGAATCTAATTTTTTAGAAGTTTATTTTTTCTTTACATCCTGACCACAATTTTCTCTCCCACCACTCCTCCTAGTCCTTCCTCCCACTACCTACCCTCTCCCCCAGATCCACTCCTCTACCATTTCCCTTCACTAAAGAGCAGGCCTCCCAGGGATATCCACTGAACACAACAAGATTCAATAAGACTAGGCATAAACCTTCATATCAAGGTTGGGCAAGGCAACTCAGTAGGAGGAAAACAGTCCCCAGAATAGCTGAAAAAGTCAGAGACTTGGGGAGGGTTGGAGTATTGAGAAGTATGACTGGAATTGGAGGGCATTAGAGGACCCTGGGGGATGGGGGGAGGGTGTAGAAACCTAGTGCAGTAAAAATACCCAGGAAAACACCTGGGTGACCCTAGCAAGTACTCCTAGTAATGGAGAATTTGAATCCTGAACCAGCCATCCTCTGCAACCAGGCACGGCTTTCAGTAGTGGGTCTAGGACACCAACCCAGCCACAAAACTTTCAACCTAAAATCTGTCTCCCCTGCAAGATGTGAATGTCATATTTTAAATTTGAATATTATAATTTGCCTTTTGAAAATCTGTCTTCCTAATCATAGGCACATTCATACACACACAAAGGCTCTACCTCTTAAAGAGATAACGAGACCTGCATCTATTTTTGAGGTAAAATTTCAAAATCTCTGATAAACTAGATTTTTCCTTGACTAAGTTTTGAGAGATCATCATGAAAACAAAATTTGGCCTGTATATCCTCATTAAGTGTGAAAGCAGCAGAAGTATGTGGAGCGCATGGTCCCCATAGCACCTTGCTCCATCTGGAACTTCTTCCAGGCAGGCTTACTGGGAATGCTTCCTGATATGGGTGTCTGACAACATAAAAGGAAAGCATTAGCTAAACAGGTGACTGACTCCAGTGTAGTCACAGCAAGCACACAATATTCTCTATATACTCAATATACTTTATTTCTTTATTGTCGTCTGCTTTAATTTCTCCCGCTCATAGTATCACCTTCCACACAGTTCCTGTGGAAGTGTGTGAGCCATGGAAAGGAATTTTATAGAAGAATTATCTAGAATGAAGTGAGCTACTTTGAACAGCACATTTATTTATTTATTGGAAATGAAAATCTAAACTAATGGCTGACATTTCTTGGCATGCAAGTCTTGATTATTTTGCACAAAAAAGAAAATTGGGAGTATGGACCTATGCAAAAACTCATGACTTTCTCAGATTCCCCATCCTTCCAGAAGAACTAACTCCCTGCCCTTCTACAATAGAAGATTTTAGAGTCTAAGATCCTTATGATTCAGGACAAGAATTAGCAATATGTCTTTCTGGCTGGAATTTAAACTTTAATAAACAAGAAGTCTGTATTTTGTCTAAATAAAGATTTTATTTTTTAACTCTGTATATGTATGTTATAGTGGAGTTACATGCGTGTGAGTATAGTTGCCTACAGATTTAAGAAGGCATCAGATCTCCTGGAGGTGGAGTTACAGGCAACTGTGTTTGGCCGCCTGTGAATACTGGGAAGCAAAGCTCCTCCCTGGGGCAGTAGGTGCCCTTAACCACTAAGTCATCTCTCCAGCTCCAAAGAATATGTGTTAATCATTTTTCTTTGCTCATTTTCAGGACTAATGTTCAGTTAAGGTAATTAAAAAACAAATTACATAGTAGTTATGGCAGTACAGCTCCACAAAGCAACTTCCATCTCTTGTCTTCAGGCCACTGTTTCAGCAGGATCGACTTGCACTTGGAGTGTCTTCCAAGACAACTTTTTAAACCATTTGAAATAGGTACAAACTAACTTTCTCAATTATACGGAAAAAAGGCTAGATTTTCACTATACTAAAATTTAAAATCAGTGTTGCTGTAATCTGTGAATCTGGAAAAATATATTTGGGAGTTATTTCCTGCACAGTTGGCTGATATTGATGAGTTACATATGACAGTGTACTGATGGGTTAGAACTATTTCTAGATGTTTGACAGCTTAGATAATTAAGATAATTCTTAGATAACCAAGATGATGCTGCACTTAGATGTATATACTTTATCTATTATTATTCTTGTCTTCCTAGGCAGTCTTTTCTAGGAAGTAAAGTCAAGAACCATCCTTATGCCAGGAGATGGTGGTGTACACCTTTTTAGCCAGCATTCAGGGGGCAGAGGCAGGTGTACCTCTGAGTTCCAAATCAGCCTGGTCTATGAAGAGAGTTACAAGACAGTCAGGGCTACACAGAGAAACCCTATCTTGAGACAAAACAAAACAAAACAACAAACACATTACTTAAATTTTATATTTTATATTATTCTGATACCTGGCATCACTTTCTATTTTATTTTCACACATTTTGCCTCATAACAAATCACATTTGCCTTCATCTAATGGTCCTTGTAAATAAAACATTTCCATAATGAGGAATATTTATAAAAGCCAATTATCACTAATAAGTGTAACCTTTTGCCATTGAGTGAGCTAATAATCTTTAAAATATGGACTAGATTACCCAGTGCTAAAATGAAACTGAAGTATAAAGGAAAGTAAGTCCCCTTATAGAGAGAAATGAAGAATATTTTGTTTCAACTAAACCCTTAAAGGAGTGCTAATTAGGTATGCAATCAGAATTAAAAAATTAATACTGTTCCATATTTAAATAAAGAAAATTTAAAATGAATCATGTGTAAATTATTAAAACTTGATTCAAGAGTCTTAGGTATACAAAATAATGTCTAATAAAGTAGAACTTAACATTAAAGACTAAGGTTCAGATGTTTGAAAGTATTAATTTGTTCAAGGTCGCTCACATGTAATTTATATCTAGACAAAGGCAATATTTAGGGAGTTTGATGATTTATAGATACTCAATGTAAAAGAAATTAAGTAATATTAAATTAAATTTTGACTTGTCTTTTAAACAAGTATAATGAGTTATCTCCATACATCCAACTCACTCTTTCTCATTATGTTATAAAACCAATCTATTTCATCTAATGCTGGAAGGACTATAGTTCATTCTCTAAAGACATTTTTATTTATGTATTTGTATTTCAAATTATTTAGAGCTACACATCATCTAGCATGGAAGCCTAGCCATTGCAAGATACTAGAATATAACTGTAGAACTGACTGTGTAACACAGCTAGATAGATGCCAATGTGAAGTGTACTGGAGTCTAGACTTCACTTTGCTGTTGTTCTCAACCATACCTGAATTATTGCAAATCAGAATTCAGTTCTCCCAAACACAAATAGCATATGGAGCGATTTTTGTCCTGCTAACACTATTACCATTTTGGTCTTGTCTGTCAGGTCTAATCATACTTCATATAGCCCCAGTAATAGCTCTGCACGATCTACTCAAATTTTTATTCTTGTCTTCAACTTTTTTGACCTTGACTTCACATGACCTAGACTTTCATAAATAGTCACTCCAGTCCACCAGGCTGCTAATTCATCTCTGCTCATAAATGTTCATTGACGTTTCTTTTATTTTCTTTCTGTAATAACACACTCACATATATTAGATTTTCTCAACATATTCTTTAGAGAACTGCCAACTAATATGACCAAAGAATTGCAGTAATTTTATTTTTTAAGTCTGACAACATGCAAACACACTGGGAGATGTCTGCCTGCTACACAGTTTTACCTTTCCTGATACACAAAGTCTAGTCATGATGTACAAGTCTGCAAGGTTGGGTACAGTAAACTTGAAAGGACAATGTTGATTGCAGTGCCATTGATGTTAGGATTTATATGTTGATTCCTAAGTCAGTGACAATTTCTGCTCATAGAATTCATGTGCACAGGGGCATTAAAAGGTAATTTTTCCAGCAAGGACTGTAATGGGTATTGTAAATAAATTAGCATTTACTTTTTCCACTTAAGAAAGACTGACTTCAGCAAATAGAAAATAAATGTAACAATTTTCAGATGAGCTTGGAATAAGTCACCAATTTGCATATATTTAAATTTTAATAAAACATGAGAGATGTACTTGGGAAAATAGCAATAAGCCCAGGAAATAAGATCAAACTTTCCTGGGGGTGGACACTCAGGCAGGTAAGTTCATAAAGCATCGTGAAGCAATTGCCACTGTAAGTGAGTGTTCATGGAAATAGTGTCAGCTGAACTAGCACAATAACAGGACATTCAGGAATGGGAGACCAAGAATGATGGTTAAGGCAAACATACATATCAACATATAACCACTCATATATAAATTGTGGGGGTAGATATTATTTTAAAGATAATACTTGCAATGTCATCATGGGCATATTCTCATCATAACAGGAAGAAACTCTGACTAGATGCTAATAGAAAAAGTTTAGGGCAAGACATAATACCATATTAAGAAATATTCAGGTACAGGTTTTATGAAGAGTTTTTAAGTAGCCTCAAATACTCATCTTCTATGTAATTCATGTAGAATATCTCCTGTCTTAGTTAAGGTTTCTCTTGCTGTAAAGAGACACCATGACCATGGGAATTCATAAGGGAAAGCATTTACTTTGGGTGACTTACAGTTTCAGAGGTTTAGTCCATTGTCATCATGGTGGGACATGGTAGCATGTAGGCAGGCATGGTGCTAGAGAAGGAGCTGAGAGTTCTAACATCTTGATCAGCAAGCAACAGGGAGTGAACCGAACTAGGTATATCTTCAGCATAGGAGAACTCAAAACCCACCCCCACAGTGACATACTTCCTCCAGCAAGGCCAAATCTACTCAAATAAGACCAGACCTCCTAATAGTGCCACTCCCTTTGGGGGCCATTTTCTTTCAAACTGCTACATCTCCTGTAACTGATTTTTTTTTTAGCAGTCTTCTGTTCCTACTGTCAAAAAGCTCTGGAGAAAGTGCTGAAAATATAGACTATCTAAATTGAATAAAGTAAAGAACTGTGTTAGTAAGTAGACTTCTCCCCTGATCATTCCTTTTTGCTACTTTTCTCAGTTTCATAACTTTTTTTCTATTCCTCCCCAACTGTTTAAGCTCTGGGTCAGTAGGTGAAATGCTTCAGAAATAGTCAACACAAAGCCTGAAGACCACATCGTTCACTCTGAGTGAGCAAAGACATCTTTAAAACACAGCTGAAGGGAAGACAAGGAAAAATATAGGTCAAATACGTATGCCTGTGCTATTTTCAGAAGAAACGTTTATGTTGCTGAAAAACACTGGATAGTTAGCCATCATTTCTGCAGGTTACCCTGTGGCTAAGAGCAAATGAACAGGGTCTGTGTACTGCTGTTGGTGGCCAGTGCTTGGAGCCTTTGCAAGCCAGGCTCAGAACCACAAGTCTCTGCTCTCCTCACACTCTAGGCTCATTCTTTAAAGTCTATGTCCCAAACACACAAAGGCTTTTATCTCATCTTTTGGCTCTCTTAAAAGAAAATTTTATTGAAATATAACATAGAAAATATCTAACTATCCTTATAAGAACAATGTATGTGTCCACTCTAGTCACTTTTGTGGACTGAACATGCCCTTGTAATAACAACTGTTATTATTATTATTATGCCCTTGTAAAAAATAGAATATCTCAGCATTCCTGTGATGAAAAGGCAGAAGTGTGTAGATGTGTACACTTTTAAAAAAGAAAAAGTTACATTGCCATGGAAGGAAGGGCATCTCTCCCCCATTAGATTCTTGCACATGCTGACTCTTGCATGCCACTTCCAAAACTTGGTTTGTGGAAAGCTTTTTAAGAAACATTTGAAGAGTTTTACCAAAACAGTGGCAGTAATAGAAATGTGGATCTGTATGAAGCAGCTAATCAGATAGGTTTGTCACCTGGCCACAAGTGACTCTCAAGTCAGGAGATGAGTGAGAAAACACTTCCTGTGCATTCTAGAATTATTACTTTCTTTAACCTGAAGGTAACTCAAAATAAGTTGAACACGTGACCTTTCTACATCTCTGGCTTTTAATGCAGTGATTTGTTGAATAATAACTTTGAGATCAACTTAAATAGACTAGATTTTGCTACTATGAACTCTGCTTCTCTTGGGAGTAAGCTAATTAAGCAATAAGATCTGGCTTCATGAGTATTACATAGTAGTCACACACAACCTGTCACTGAGAACAGTTTACTACACTGCTGCCATTGTTTCCAACTACTGCATAATATTATTTTGAAGTTTTTGTTATGAAAGCTAAATTAGACAAGATAACATGTGAAGCATGGGTCTAATTAGTCTTATCAATAAAAAAAAAACAGAGTCAAATATCGGGGAAATAACCTGAAAGATCAGAGAAGCAGAGGAGGAGTCATCAGTGAATTCTTACCTCTCTGGGTCCTCAGACCGAAAGGGTACAGATCCTATCTCTGCTCCACTTTATCACTTCCTCTCTCTGCCTCCTGAGTGCTGAGATTAAAAGCATAAGCCTGCCAAAGTGCTGGGATTAAAGGTGTGAGCCACCACAGCTTGGCCTCTATAGTTAACTAGTAGCTAGCTCTGCCCTCTGATCTCTAGGCAAGCTTTATTTGCCAGAACACAAACAAAATATCACACAACCAACATGCCATTGCGTATGAGTGAGGAGTATAAATAAAATGTGTATGTCTACTATTATTGCTGCCTGTTGTCACATGGATCCCCATAGTGTCCCAAGAACACAGAGTTCCTGTGGACCAGCCATGTGTGGAGGTTCTATGCAATACAAACAAGCTCAAGTGATTCCTATTAACACCTCATATTGTAAAAGAACAAATGTAGACAACCTCCACAGGTTGTCCATTTCAACCCGAAGTCTTTTGAGTGCAGGAAGAACACAAAGAAGGAAAGCAAAATAAGCCCTTCCTATCCTGTAACCTTGTGGAATTTCTGTGTTTGCCAGTGACGAGATTTAGTAGCAATCCAAAGGCAAAGTACTGGTAGAATGTTCAGCTCTTGAGGAAAAGTAAAACATTCCATTAAATGTGTATACTGTCTACACCACTGAAGTAAGAAATAAAGAAAAAAAAGTGTCAATAAACTATGTAATCTTGATAATCCTGTAAAGGAATTAAATAATTTTATATTTGCATTTAAATTATTATACAATAAAATGATCAAATTTACGCTAATAACAATGTTCTTAAAGCTAGAATATCATTAAATAGTGAGTAAATTTTTCATGGCTAGTAGAAAACTAATACCATAGAAGAAAGAAAACTATGTTTCAGTACAGTGAATGGTTATTTATTTCAGTTTTTTTTTTATAAAAGAGGCTACACGTTTTATGTTATGCTCGTGTAGTATTGAGCTGAGCCTAGAGGCAAAGATTCCTCTCTGACCATCCAGAGATTGAGGCTAACTCTGCCACATCCCTGTTGTGATGAGTGATCTACACTGTCCAGTATACCACACAGTCAGCAGCATTCTTAGTTTCATTTTCAAGCACTCTGGTCTTCACACAGAGACATGTCCTCCAGCCTTATTCCTGTGACTGTGAAAGAAAACACCTGAGAAAGATTTCCTTTCTTTTTCTTATTTCTTCATGAGTTCAGAAGTCAGCGTAGAAAGATCGATGCAGCTTTTAATGAACAATCTCCTGCACAAAGATACATACATGCAGCTCAATTTCCATCTACATTTTGACTACTGTAAATACAGAGATGATAAGATATGAAAATCATCCATAGATTGGACCAGTGTTGGTTTTGTGATGTGAAATAACATTTCAAAGAAATAAAGTGTATTTACCAATTTCCTATGCATTCTTCTGCAACTAATTTCAAGTTTAATAAATTTAAACAAAACTACTTTATTTTTGTCATTTTCCTAAAGATGATAAAATTAATAATATTTAAATTAATAATTTAATATTTAATATGTTTAACATGTGTTAAATGTTATATCAATATAGAATGAATTGTAGGTAATATTTAATTAGGGAGTGTTTAATAAATGTTTGAATAAATACATGGATTATATATAAGCAAACTGAACCATTAAATATAAGCAAGTTAGAGAAGTAAATAGGGAACTAATATAATTTTATATCCAGTGACAGGAAGAAATTTACAAAATAAATGTTGCTTTTAATGGATAGAGAGAATTACTAAGCAATAAAATTCAGAATAAAAGTTCAATTAACTTAAAATTTTAAATTACAGTGTATTTTCCCCAAAGTTCTAAAGTAGCAAATTACCTTTGATTAAATTGCAAACATCTTTTAGAAGTATAAAATCACAAAGGGTGAGAAATTACCTATGGTTTATATAGAGCCTCACATTGACTCATGAAATACAGTGTTAGAAAGGTGTTTCCTTCTTAAAGTGAGATAACTAACCTCCATATTGAATATAAACAATTCTTACAGAATTGATATTTGAAAAATTAATATCAAACTTAATAACCTGGTGGTTACTTAAGAAGACTATTAAATGAAGCATGGCTATATTTTAAATAAATAAGTTGTGTTTGGGGATATGTTTGTGATTTTGGAAACATAAAATAGTTAAGAGAAGTCATTTTAGAGAAAAATACATTAATTGGTAGGGAAAAGAATTTAGATTATGCAGTTATACAATGAGCTTTTAATTGCAATTAATATTAACATTTGCTTATGTTATTGCCAAGCTGAAGGGTTTTTTCCAAATAAATGCCTTCTGTTACAGTTGTATTTTATGCCTGCACTACCAAAAATGATTCCTTGAATACTTGTAGCAATCCATTTTTCATTTCTATGCAAATTAAAGAGATCCAAAGAGAGCAAACAAGTGTGTTAGTGACCATTTTGTCAGAATCCTGAGGAGGTCCAGAAAGTTACAAGCTAAGGAAGAAAGAATGTCAAAGTGTGTGTGTGTGTGTGTGTGTGTGTGTGTGTGTGTGTGTGTGTGTGTGTCTGTGTGTGTGTGTGTGTCTGTGTGTGTGTGTGTGTGTGTGTGCGTGTATGTGCGTGTGTATTCCTCTACTTGGTTTTCCTACCACTCTCTCAGTCTTTTTCTCTTTCTTCCTTTATACCTACTTTCACACATGAAACATCCAGAATCCAAACATGAGTCTCCTTTCTGATTACAAGTTTATAATCCTAGTTACCATCCAAAATCTCACCTCTAGTAAACTCCAAAGCCATATTAAACTTTCAGATCCTTTATAGTTCCTGGTGGAGTTGAAAGTGACACCTAAACCAGGTTGTCAGGCTTAGTCCCATTGAGAGTTGAGCAATTTTCCCAGCCTCTAAACCATTATTTATGAGAAGAATGACTAGTAAGTAGGTAAGAATATGGACTTGGAAACCAAACCATCTTGTGCTGGTAATACTATATCTGTTACCTAATGTCTGTTTTTCTGACTCTCATAAATCTTGCAGGTAAGAAAATATCAACAATAATAAAACCTATCACCCATTGTCTTAGTTAGGGTTCCTATTGTTGTGATGATACACCATTAACAAAAAGCAAGTTGGTAGTTTATTTGACTTACACTTCAGCATTGCTGTTCATCAGTGAAGGAAGTCAGGACAGGAACTCAAACAGGGCAGGATCCAGGAAGCAGGAGCTGAAGCGAAGGACATGTCAGGGAACTGCTTATTGATTGTCTTCCCATGGCTTGTTGAGCCTACCTTTTTTTCTTAACTTTCTTTTATTTATTCTTTGTGTCTTTCACATCATGTATTTCCATCTCATTCATTTCCCCATCCCTTTGTAACCACTTGCAACCTCCCCCCTCACATACAAGGTAAAATAAAATTTAAGACAGAGAGAAGGAAAAATCAATCTCATCATAGAAGTTGTAGTATAACACAGTGAGCCACACAGTAAAACCTTTTATCCGTATGTTTTTAATTGCAAGTGTTCATTACAAAGAGCCATTGGTTTGTTCCAAGGCCTCTGGTTTCTGCTACACTAGTGATCCTGGGCCCTCACTGGAACTCCTCTTGGTTATCCTACTGTTACCCTGTATTGTGGAAATCCTGAAATTTTGGGGATCTACAGGACTGATCCCTTCATGTGCTCTAGCAGATCACAAAAGAGGTGGTTGTTGGTGTGGCAGCCCAACTTCTTATAGAAGCCAGGACCACCTGCCCAGTGATGGCACTACCTATGATAGGCTGATTCCTCCACTGATCCCACATCCTATCAGATCACCATGGATTAAAACTGAAATTCAGCAAGAGAAGAAACAACAGAAAGCTTAAAAACTCAGAGAAACTGAGCATCTTTTTCCTGAATGACTACTGTGTCAAGGAAGAAATAATAAAAAATGAAATTAAACACTTCCTAGAATTCAATGAAAATGAATGCAGAACATACCCAAACTTACAAGACACAGTGAAAACCGTGGTAACAGCAAAGTTCATAACAGTAAAGTACCTTCATAAAGAAATTGGGGAGATCTCAAGAGAGCAACTTAGCAACACACCTGGAAGCTCCAGAACAAAAAGAAGCAAACACAGTCAAGTGGAGTTGATGGCAGGAAATAATCAAATGGAGGGCTGAATAGAAACAAAGAGAACAATACAAAGAATCAATGAAACAATGAGTTCATTCTTTGAGAAAATCAACAAGGTAGACAAACCCTTAACCAAACTAACTAAAAGACAGAGAAAGAATATTCAACTCAAAATATCAAGAATTAAAAGGGGGGCATAACAAAAGACACTGAGGAAATCCAGAGAATCAAAAACTCCACAAATTTGAAAAATTTAAAAGAATTGAAAAAATTTCTTGATAGATACCAGTTACCAAAGTTAAACAAAAAATCATTAAACAATTTAAATAGACCTATAACCCCTAAGGAAACAGAAGCAGTCATTCAAAGTCTCCCAACCAAAAAGTGCCCAGGGCCACACAGTTTTAGTGCAGAACTCTACCAGACATTCAAAGAAGAGTTAATGACAATACTCCTCAAGTTATTCCAGAAAATAAAAACAGAAGGAACATTACCAAATTCACTGTATGAGGCCACAGTAACCCTTATACCTAAAGCACACAAGGACTCAACAAAAGAGAATTACAGACTGATATCCCTCATGAACATTGACACATAAATACTCAGTAAAATATTCACTTTAAACCAAATCCAAAAATGCACCAAAAAGATCATCTACCATGATCAAGTAGGCCTCATCCCAGAGATGCAGTGGTAGTTCAAAATATAAAATTCTGTCAATATAATCCAACATATAAACAAACTGAAAGAAAAAAATCACACATGATCATTTCCTTAGATGCTGAAAAATTGTTGGACAAAATTCAATAACCTTTTGTAATAAAAGTCTTGGAGTGATTAGGGATACAAAGGGCATACCTGAACACAATAAAGGCAATATTCAGCAAGCCAATAGCCAACATCAAATTAAATGAAGATAAACTCAAAGTAACTCCACTAAAATCAGGAACAAGACAAGTCTGCCCACTCTCTCCATATCTATTCAATATAGTTCTTCAAGCTCTAGCTAGAATAATAATAAAACTAAGGTAATCAAATCTGTATCACAAGGGGATACAGACTGAAAACGAAGAAGTCAACACATTATTATTCACAGATGATATGAGTATATATAAGAGAACCCGAAAATTCTACCAGGGAACTCCTACAGATGATAAACACCTTTAGTAAATGGGCTGGATACAAGATTTAAAAAAAATAGTCTTCCAATATACAAATGATAAACAGCCCAAGGAAGAAATAAGGGATACAACATCCATCACAATAACCTCAAATAATACAAAATATACTAGATAACTCTATCCAATCAAGGGAAAAACTTGTGTGGCAAGAACTTCAAGACTTTGAAGAAAGAATTTGGAGAAGATATCAGAAAATAGAAAGATCTCCTGTGTTCATAGATCAGTAGGACTAACATAGTAAAAATGACCATCTTATCAAAGCAATCTACAGATTCAAGGCAATGCTCATTAAAATCTCAACACAATGTCTTTATAGGCATTGAAAGGAAAACTCAACTTCATATGGAAAAACAAAAAACCCAGGATAGCAAAAACAATTCTGTACAATAAAAGAACTTCCAGAGATATTACTATCCATGATTTCAAGGTGTACTATAGAGCTATAGTAATAAAAACCACATGGTATTGGCATAAAAACAAACAGGTTCATCAATGGAGTTAAATTGAAGACTCTGACACATATCCATACACCTATGGACACCTGATTTTTGACAAAGAAACCAAAAGTATACAATTGAGAAAAGAAAGCATCTTCACCAAGTGGTTTTGTCTTAACTAGATGTTGGCATGTAGAAGAATGCAAATAGATCCATAACTATTGGCTTGCACAAAACTCAAGTCCAAGTGGATAAAACACAGCAATGTAAATCAAGATGCATTGAACTTGAGAACTAGGGGAGAAAGTGGAAAATAACCTTGAAAGCATTGGCCCAGGAGACTACTTTCTGAACAGAATATCAATAGTGGAGATACTAAGATTGACAATTAATAAATCGGAACTTATGAAACTGAAAAGCTTCTGTAAGACAAAGGATATCATCAATAAAACAAATGGCAGCCTACAGAATGGGAAAAGATCTTCACCAACCCCACATCTGACAGAGGAATGATTTTCAAAATATGTAAAAAAAAAAAAACTCATGAAACTAAACATCAAAAAAAAACCCAAATAATACAATAAAAAATAGTATGGAGTTCTAAACAAATCCAGGAATCTCTAATTGCCAAAAAACACTTAAAGAAATATTCAACATACTTAGCCATCAGGTAAATGCTAATCAAAATGACTCTGAGATTCCACCTTACACTTTCAGAATGACTAAAATAAAAAACACAAGTGACTGCTCATGCCTGCAAGAATATGGAGCATGGGGAACACTCTTCCAAACTTGTATAGTCACTTTGGAAACCAATACGGTAGGTTCTCAGAAGATTGAGAATCAATCTAAAACAGGACCCAGCTATACCACTCTTGGGCATATACTCAAAAGATGATCAATTATACTACAAAGATACTTGTTCGACTATGTTCACAACAACTTTATTCATAATATCCAGAACCTAGAAACAACCTAGATGTCCCTCAACTGAAGAATGGATAAAGAAAATATGGTAGATTTACATAATGAAGTACTACCCAGCAGTAAAAACAATGATGTCATGACATTTGCAGGCAAGTAACTGGAACTAGAAACAATCACTCTGAGTGAGGTAACACAGACCAGAAAGATAAACACGGTATATACTCAATTATAAGTAGATATCAGATATAAATTAAAGAATACCCATGTTACAATCCACAGTCCGAGAGAGGCTAGGTAACAAGGACAGCCCAAAATGGTACCAGGACTTATTGATTTTCCTGCAAAGGGGAAATAAAAGAGATCTCCTGGGTAGACTGGGGGACTGTCAGTATGGGAAGATGTTGGGTTGTGGGTGGTGGATGGAGAAGAAAAGTAATGAAAGAGATGTTTTGATGAGGGAGGCATTTGGTGGTCAGGTTGAAATCTGGTGCAAGGGAATCTCCCAGGAATCTACAGGGATGATCCCAGCTAAGACTCCTAGCATCAGGGAATACATAGCCTGAACTCACCATCTCCTGTGACCAGGAAAGACTTTGAATGCAGAGATTGGGGCACCAACCCAGCTAAATAACCTTTGACCTCTAGTCTGTCCTGCCTATGGTAAGGTGCAGAGATAAGGTTAGCACAGCAATTGTTGGAGTGGCCAACCAATGACTCCTCCAGCCTGAGACCCATACCATGATTGGGTGCCCACCCCTGACAATGCCTGGAGGACCTGGACCCAGAAGTTGGATAGCCCAGAGCCCCAGAATAGACCCAAGCAGGACTGGGAGAAAAAAAAAGTCAATGCAATGGTGCCTGACTGTAATCCCCTATACTCAAGAGATTTGTACATAGCCTAATTGTCATCAGAGAGGCTACATCCAGTAACTGATGGAAACAGGTAGAGAGACCCACAGCCAAACATTTGGTGAAGCATGAGGAATCCTGTGGAAGAGAGCGGAAGGATTATAGAAGTGAGAAGAGTCAAGAGCACCATAAGAAAACCTACATAATCAACCACCCTTAGCTCACAGGGGCTCACAGAGACTGAACTGACATCCAGGGAGCCTGCATGGGACTGAGCTAGGCACTCTGCATATATGCTACAGTTATGTAGCTTTGTCTTTTTGTGGGACTTCTAACAGTGGGAACAAGAGCTGTCTCTGATTCTTTTGCAGGCTTTCGGGACCCTATTCCACATACTAGGTGGCTTTATCCAGCCTTAATATGAAGGGACATGCTTAGTCTTACTGCAACTTGATATGCCGTGTTTTGTTGACATCTAAGGGAGGTGTGTCCTTTCTTGAATAGAGAAGGGGTGGACAGGGAGGCAGTGGGGAAGTGGGGGAAGTTACTGGGAGATGAGGAAAGAGCGGAAACTGCAGTTGCAATGTAAAATAAATAAACAAATAATAAACTAAAAGAAAACTACAAGAAAAAAGAGACAACTAATACAACAGTAAGAAAGAGTGATAGAGAAAAATAAGCAGAGAATAGGTTGGAATTTAGTAAAAGAGATGAATATATAATAAAAAAATGAATAATAAATACAAAAATGGTAGATTTTAAAAGAAAACCAGTAGTAAACTCACTAAGAATAAAATTAGGAATATTCTCATTCACAGTACTAAAACAATGTACTTAGCAATAAATACAACCCAAAGTGTGAAAGACTACCATGCTAAAATCTATAAAGCATTAAAGCAAGTACAGAAAGTATTAGAATACAAAAAGACCTCCCATGCTTACATTTTTAGCAAGATCAGTAAGGTGGGAATGGTCATACTAACTAAAGGTGTTTACAAATTCAGTGCAGTCTCTGTCAAGATTCCATTGGCAGGACTAAGGCAGTAGCTCAGTGGTAATACAATTGCACAGACTACATGAGGTTCTGGATTTGATCTTCAGTGAACAGATACACACACACACACACACACACACACACACACACACACACACACACACTTCTGTTGACATTTTCCACACTGAAGTAAAAGAGACCTCAATAGCCAAAGGAATTCTGTGTCAAAAAGGGTAATGCTAGAACTGTCACAACACTTGATTTAAAATGTTTCTACAGAGTCATGATAAAGAAAGCAGCATGATACACTGTTGTAGAAAAAAGAGACACCAAATGGAATAGCCATTAAAACAATGGAATCAAATAGAGAATCTGGAAGGATTTAGTGCAGCTATGATGAACTATTTACAAAGTTACCAAAACCATGTGCTATGGCAAGGGAAACTCTTTAAATGGTGTATGCCAAACTGAACATCCAAATGTAGAAACATGGAACTACATCCTTATCGCTCATCTTAAAAATTAACTTTAATTAATTTAAAGACTTTGAAGCTGAAACTTTGAGGCTACTAGAAGATAGCACAGGGAAAATGCTGCAAGATAAAGGTATAGGAAAAGACTTTCAGAATAGGACTCCAGTGGTTCCAAAATAAAATATTTTACAAGGAGAATTTGCAAATTAAAAAGACCCAATTAAAAGAAATCTGCACAGCAAAGGAAACAAATTACCAGAGTAAACAGGCAACCTGCAGAGTTCAAAAATATCTTTTCCAACTATATATATGGCAGGGGACTGGTACTCAGATCACATAAGACTCAAAATGAAATACAAGAAACACAAACAACCCAATCTCTAAGCAGTATAAAATGAATTGAAGAGACCCTCTTCAAGAGAGGAAGTACAAAGTGGTAATATACACACGAAAATAAAAGTAACCGTTTGTAGTTGTAACTTAGTAGCTAAAAAAGAAACACACTATCCAAGTAAAGAGAAAAGCCGAAGAGGTCAGAGCTAAGAGCCTTAACTGCTTTCAGTTCGCTAGTCACTCCCTGAAGCAACGACTCCCAGCTCAAAAGGGGGGTTGTCCTTTTATAGAATTCTGTTCTGCCTTCTCATTGGTTGTAAGCCCAACTGCCTAACTGCCTCATCACTACTTGTTCGCCAGACCCTGGCTATGGCTTGTTAATAGCTCTGACCCCTAGGCAACTTTATTTATTAAAATATAACATTTTAATACAAAAGAAAATATCACCACATTTCCCCTTTTCTATTTTAATAAAAGAAAAAAAAGAAAAACGCTTA
>CABHPH010155748.1:0-48515 GCA_902168325.1 Peromyscus nudipes
CTCCTGAGTGCTGGGATTAAAGGTGTGCGCCACCACCACCTGGCTTGTGCGCCACCACCGCCTGGCTGAGATTTCTTATTCATATTGTCAAGACTTCTTTTTGGTGAGTATAAGACACCATCCCTTTCCACTGCCCCGGTCACTGCTACCACTTCTTACGTGCTCCACGTCCTCTAAGTGAGGCCACAGCCTCTCTGGTGTCTCTGCATTGAACTAGAGGAGCTTCAACCAGCCCAGGCTGGCCATAAAAGCTGCAGCTCCCTGAAGACCGCAGCATGGGCTGCTAAAGCCGAGACCAGCATTCTTGTGAGTTGCAGCAAAACACAGGATCATAAACAGAGCATGGGTTACACAGCTGAGATCCCAGCACCTACGATGCTAAGATCATAGGATCCAGAGTTTGAGGCCAGCCTGGACCACAGAGTGAGATCTTGTCTCAATACAGATAAATTTGTTTCTGTGGGGGTGGGGGTTGTGTTGCTCAGTGATAAAACTTGTGCTTAGTTGGTGTCTGTGAGGCCTTGAGTTCAGTCCCCAGCCCCAGAAAAATAAAATTAAAAAGAAAGAAAACATTAGGCTCTACTGTTCCGTGTTCGCAGTTCAGAAACCCAGAGGTCTGCCTCTCCCCAACTGTTGGCTTTGAGCAAGTTTATTTGGCTCTGAAGTTTGGTTTGTTTGGAGATAATGAGTGAGCTTATCTCAGAAGACCAAAGGAAAGGATGAGTAAGAAACATAAGCCACACGATGGCAGAACACCCATCTTCTTGCTGCCGGGCAGAGGCAGGACCGTTAACTCCACTGAGGGAGATCTGAAACTGATCTCTCTCTGTAGCGGAAGTAACATCTGAGGCTGGAGAGATGATGTAGCCGCTAAGAACACCGGTTGCTCTTGGGGCAGGGCTTGACCCATCCATAACTCCTGTTCCAGGGGGTCTGATGCCTTCTGACCTCTATTCCCAGGCAGTCAGGTGGTGCACATATATACCTGCAGGTAAAACACAGAAAATAAAACCATCTTTTAAAAAAATTAAAAAGTTGCATCTATGGATCAAAAGAAACTTTTTTTTCCCTACAATATATATCTGTTGAAGAAAACAGAGGCGGAAGGAAAAAGAATTAACATGCCTCGCAATCTCGGCTCCTAGAGAGAGACGTAACTGCAAGTTTCCTGGTGTCTTTATTTCCTGTGTGTGTGTACCTGTTTGTGTGTCTGTATTGTTACCCATCTTGGGATCACAGCCCGTATTCTGACAGCCGGGTTCTGCCACTTCTCCTCAGAAAGCCAGTTTTGAAAAGCCAAATTAATAGAGAAAGGAGATATATTCAGTGTGGTCACCTTGAGGGGATGGGACACAGGGACAGCTGTGGTCTCCTGAGCTTGGTAAAAGCATGAGATACACACTTTTAAAACGCTAAAATGGTGAGGTCACATATATTATCGTCCCATGTCCCTTTATAAGCTGAACATACCGCCTCACGATTCCCTACACTGTTGCTATCTGATGTGGTTTGGAGGCAGTGGTCCAGGCTTGCTTTGGGAACAAGGGAGTCTCCCATCTCAATCTGCATCTGCTTTTAAGAGCAACCCAGAGGGCTGGCTTGTCCCATGATGGTGTGTGCTCCTGCAGCATTGGTTTTAGTTTTATTATTCTTATCTATAATAAATTTTATTTACATTGTAATTACATTGTTTCCCCTCCTCTCTCCAGCCTGGCCCATGTACCCTCTTGCGCTCTCTCAAGTTCATAGCCACTTTTTGCTTCTTGAATTTTTGCTACATTGTGTGTGGTTATGTGTTTGTACATTATTACTAAGTACATAAATACAACCTGCTCTGTCCACATAATGTTCCGTATATGTATGCGATCTCAGGGCTGAACATTATCAACACAGGAGGGGAAGGCCCCAAGGGCCTCAACCCTAGACAAAGAGGTATGGGCGACCGGGGAATGTTGAGAGCCGACCAGGGAATGTTGAGAGCCGGAGAAATGGTCTTCCTGTGGGAGGAAGCCCCCCTCTCACCCCTCAGTTAGCTATCCAGTACCAAGGAGGCAGCATTGTTTGAAGTGGCTGTGTGGTTTCTGGCAACACACGACTAGGTCAGCACCTAACCATTTTGTTTCTCAGTTTGGAGGCTGCCCCTGGCGGGTCTGGTAAGTCTTCGGACTCTCTCATCCCTAGCCCCTGCTTGGTGCTGCTGCCCCTGAGGTCCGCCTCACTCCTTCCTCAGCGGGTACCCCGGCCTGTGCACTTCCCAATGCTGCAGTACGGCAACGCCCTCCGGGCCGTGCCCCTGCCTGGGGGCGCTCCTCTCGCCCTCACTCAGCATCCTGTTCCTCCTCAGTCCTTCCACTCCCGCAGCCCGGTGCGGTGAACATTCCCAAGAACACCCCATCCCACACCTCCCAGCCCCCATCCCTCCGTCTCTGCCTCCTCCCCTCTCTCTGCTCCTCCACCATCCTCCCCATCCCACCGCCACCCACTCTGCCCTCCCCTCCCTACTTCCTCAATTCACACCTGCCCCCCAAATGCCAGTCCTTCTGTGGGAAAGGATGCTGTGGGTCCTCCCTGCTGTGCGTGCCGCGTGTGTTCTGTGTGCTCCGAGGTAGGGCTGGGGAAGCTGTAAGGACCCTGCGTGCAGCTTAGAGAAGCCAACGCACTCGGGTTACTAGGCTGCAAGGCTTGCCCCAGGGCTGAGGCCCAGAGAAACAGCCCAGGGCCCCAAAGCCTATCCCACCCCAACTTGACAAATCTGACCCTGTGACCTCTGGGTAGCTGCTTATGAGAAGAGGAGTAGGCACTCGGTCTGAGAGCCCACAGGGGCTCCTTTGGGACCGGACAGTGGGTCCCCCTCCCCGAAACACTAACAGGGTTCTCCTATACAGATAGTGGTATGCATTTGGGGATACACCTTCAATAAGCCTCCACTCTTGAAGATCAAAGCAGTTGAGAGATTTTATTTAAAAACTATTTTATTCATTTTACATACCAACCACAGATCCCCCCTCTCATCCCTCCTCCCGCTCCACGCCCACCCCCCATCCCCTCCTCCAAAAGGATAAATCCTCCCATGGGGGAACAGCGGTTATGTGATTAGAATGGCTGTCAACAAAATGTAATGCGACAGAGGATGAGTTCCAACGCTTACGCCTTTTGATTCTATAATTCTACTCATGGAAATGTATCAAAATGAACCTAAACATTGGGCCAAAGCTTTTTGTACAGACAGCTATCCTTCACGGGGTATAAAGGGAGAGAACGGTAGACTTGAAGATTACCGTTGTCAACAAGGCAGGTGTGGATGAGTACTACAGACCACCCCCGCTGGGACAGCACAGTCTGTGAAGACTCTTAAATTATATGTGTGAACTTAAGGATGAGAGAAATAGAATATAAATATGTATACACGGAGTGATCACAGGCATGTAAGATAAGAATAGAAGCCTGGAAGGAAGTAAACAGAGTAGGAGGCTTTTCATTAGGGAAAAAAAAAAGGAAGGAAGAAAAAGTGTTATGCCATAGTTCAGAGCTATATTAAGACCTGTGGAACAATCCACCCACCAGCGAGCGCTAGGGCTTCCTCACTGGTAAGGCCAGGGGATCCTCCTTCCCATTAGCCTGGACCCTGAGTGAGGATTCCTGAACTACAGGGTGAGTATTTGGGCTAGTGATGACCTCAGATCCCTGCTCCTCCTGCCTCCACCTCTCCAATGCTGGGATTATAGGCTGCCGTCACCACACCCAGTGAGAATAGTTTTCTTGTTTGATTTTTCTTTTTTTTCAGACAAGCCCTGGCTGGCCTGGAATTCACAGCCACCTTCTAGCCTCTGCTGGGAGGGATCAAAGCTTTGAGCCACCCTGCTGGGCTGGAGTAGAGTCTTAGCAGCACTTACAAGCCGGGGTCCTCCTGCACACACATGGTCAACTTCTGGGAAGCCTTTCTATGTTTGTTGTTTGGCCAACATGATGCTTGGGGGATTTATTCATATTGTTAAATCTAGCTCAGTTCATTCAATAAGTGAGTTAGTAGGGAAACCTAGAACAGGGTCCAGGATATTATATTTGTGTTACATATTTTTTGCTTATTGCTTATTTTTTTCTAAGTTTTATTTCATGTAGGGGGGGCATGCACATGTCAAGGCATGTGTGTGGAGGTCAGAAAGTTGGCTCTCTCCCTCCACCATGAGGGCACCAGACTTGGTAGCAAATACCTCCACCCTCTGAGCCGCCTTGACGGTCGGGCTTACTAAGTTGATTATAATAAGAAAAACTCGTTTTTATTGCAGAGTATTATACTGTTGTCAGTTAACTGTATTTGACATGCCAGGCCTGGTGGCCCATGCCTGCTGAGATCCCACCCCTCAGGAGGATGAAGAATTTGAGGCCAGCCTCAACTACATAGTGAGCTGTCACAGAACAAAAGACGAGAGAGACAGCTCTGCTCTCCTCCAGCTGAGGAACCTTAGACGGCTCCCGTTGTCCTTATTATAAAGCAGCTTCCTGCGGAAATTCTGGTCAGCCTCTCCTTGTGTGCTCGTGGCATGCACAGCCAGGATGTCTTCCTGTCGATTGTTGTTGTCTTCTTATTGATATTTAAGAAGTCGTCTTTATTTTGGTGTGTTCATTATGAAGCTTTTTTTTTTTTTAAGGTCTGCCACGTCACCCAGGTTAGTCTTGAGTTCTCATGGTCTTCCTGTCTCATTCACACCATGCCCACTTATAGCTTGTTTCATAACTTAAAAATACATTTATTTACTTATTCTTTTATTCATATGTGTGGGCACAGTTCACGTGAGTTCAGGTCGGAGGACAATTTGTGGGATTCGGTTCTCTCCTTCTATCATGTGGGTCCCAAGGATCAAACTCAGGTCAACAGTTCGGCGGCAAATGCCTTTATCCACTGGGCCATCTCACTGACTCTTTATAACTAAAAAATGGGGTCTTTTGAAACACAGAAGGTTGTTGTGTTAGCATATTCTGATTTTCTCTCTTTATAATAATTGGATCAAAATACTCTGTGTGAATATGTGCATGTGATGTGATGTGTGTGTGTTATATATGTGTGTAGTATATATGTGTGTGTGTGGTGTGTATGTATGTGGTATATGTGTGGTGTGTGTGTGGTGTATGTGTGTGTGTGGCATGTTTGTGGTGTGTGTTTGTGTGTAGCATGTGTCTGGTGTATGTATGTGTGTGTGGTATGTTTGTGGTGTGTGTATGTGTGTGGTGTGTATGTGTGTGTTTGCGGTATGTGTGTGGTATATATATGTGTGTGGTATGTGTGTGGTATATGTGTGTGTGTGGTGTGTATGTATGTGGTATATGTGGTGTGTGTCGCATGTTTGTGGTGTGTGTTTGTGTGTAGTATGTGTGTGGTTTATGTATGTGTGTAGTGTATGTTTGTGGTGTGTGTATGTGTGTGGTGTGTGTGGTGTGATGTGTGTGTGGTGTGATGTGTGTGTGTTGCTGCCACAGAGTCTTACACACGTCAGACAAATACTCTACCACTAAACTGTACTCCCAGCCCTAAAATACCATTTCTTGTTCCTTACATCTTCTTCTAAAGGCTCGACACTTCTTGTTTGGGATTTGGACCTGTATCCACTGGAGTTTGATTCTCTGCACATGGATAAAAGCTCTTGGGCCGTTTATTGGACACCCACCGTTTTCCAAGGTAGCTTTGCCCTAAAACAAATTTTCCAGCAGATGTGAAATCCCAGTAAACTGAGGCCAGGCTGGGTTATAGAATGAGATTCTGCCTGAAAAAATAAACAGACCCAGCATGGCAGTGGACACTTTAACAGCAGCTGGGAGGCAAAGGCGGTCCACATCATGAGTTCAAGGCCAGCCAAGGCTGTATTAGTTAGGCCTTGCTCAAAAGCAAACAAATAACAATTTCATCATAGCCACTGAAATTTCATATCCATTAAACACTAACTGCCATTTCTTTCTCCCCAACACTTTGTAAGCCCCCCCCCCATCCTTGTTTTCATTAATCCAGGAAACTTATCATAGATTATTTGTTCCTCAGCTGGGTGTGGTGGTGCACTCCTTGATTCCAGTACTCGGGAGGCAGAAGCAGGTCTGATCTATAGAGTGAGTTCCAGGATAGCCAGAGTTACAGACATAGAAATATATATATATATATATATATATATATATATATATAGTTCATCTGTGTTCAGCTGACTTCATTCAGCACAATATTTTGAAGGCAAACCTATACATAGATCAGATTTTAATTGTTCTTAGGGGTATGGGCCAAGGGTTTCCATGTTCTTGAATAAACAAAATAAAGGCACACACAGGTTGAAAAGTAGCAAGAATACTTCATTCAAAGCAAAGCAATAGTGTAGGACAGAAAGGAATAGGTTTGTCAAGATTGTCAAGATTGACAGCCAGCCATAGGAGTGAAGAGGCCCTAGGGCCCCAGGTTACTGCCCAACTTCTCTTGTTATGGGTCTAAAGGACAGGGGACAGAGGGGCTGGCTGCTAAGGGAAGCAGTTTGAGTGGTTCTCTACTTTGATTGACAGATTAGGCCATATAATCATTTTTCTACTGCTCGTGTTCCTTCCCAAGAAGCATCTGTTTTTAATCATGTGCTCACCCATATTATACATAGGCATATAGATCAATAGGGGACCCTCCCCGAAAGTTCAGTTCAGGACAGACTGGCCTTTCTGATCTCTTACTGGACATAAGGAGAGTACAATTTAGATAGAATCTGTTTATGTTGATGATGGCCAAGGGGAGAAGAAACATATTCCTTTGTTCAGAGAGACGTACAAGCAGCTTGCAGGTGGGGTCCAGGGCTGCTCAGGGAGGAGTGTGCACAGGTGAGGGACACAGGCAAGCACGTGTATTGTGTATGAAGTCACTAAGCTAGTCCATCTGCTTGCCTCCCCCTGACGTAGCTTAGCAGCAAAGCACTTACCTAGCACTCGTGAGGCTCTGAGTTTCTTCTTAACACCAGGGGGAGAACTGTTTCCACCTTTGCCTCCATGAACGCTGGCATCCAGATAGCTCTCTGAGTCTCCAGTCTCAGGGTCTACACCTAAAATGTACGAGTCTTGCTGGATCATGGGGTTGGTTATTTTTCTTTCAGTGGTGAGGATTGACCCAAAGCCTTGCACATATAGGCTATATCCCAGCCTCTTTTAGTGTTTATTTATTTTTTATTTTTTTAATTTTGAGGCAGGGCTTGAGTAAGTTGTCCAGGCTGGCCTCGAGCTTGCTTTGCAGAGCAGAAAAGACATCCACTTTGGGTCCTCTGCTCAGTCTTTCAAGTGGCTGGGGGAACAGGCTGGCACCACCAGGCCCAGCTCAAAGCTAGTTTTTGATAATTGTAAGTAGTCAACTCATAAGAAAATTAATGAAAATTATAAAATACAAACAAGATTTGAAACCAGAAGAACAGTGTAATGCCAGTTACAAAAGAAAGATAAATAATTACAAGACTGTGTGACATAGAATTCTATGGCATCCAACTTGAATATCCAGAGAAAACTGTTCCTAAAAAAATATACAATTAACACTAAGTAAGACAGAGAATTTAAATAGACCAGTTGGGCTAGAAAAAATTGGAAAAGTAAAATAATCTAAGGAGACAGTCTCGTGTAGCCCAGGCTGGCCTCAAACTCTCTAAGCAGCTGAGGCTGGCCTTGAACACCCGATCCTATTGCCTCCACTTGAAGTACTGGAATTAAGGTGTGCACCACCATGTTCAGCAAGGGAAGGAATCTGAGATGTGACAGAGAATGTCCACCAGAAGTCAAGAACAAATTTTACTAAAGCCACAAAGCTCTCAGATTATTTCTATAAACATCCAGTACCAGTGAGGAACGAATACCATGATCATCATCATTCACCATTCTTTTAAAGCTCAGTTGCATTAAGAGAAGGAAAAATAAACAAAAACAAAAAAACCTTCTACTTGTAAAAGATGGGACTGTATATCGACAAGAACCTGAAAAACAAAAAAGTCTGGAGAGATGGTCACACCTATATTCCTAAGACCCAGGAGGCTGAGGCAGGGGGATCAAGAGTTCGAGAGCAGGTTAGAGTGCACAGTGACAGCCCATCTCAAATTAAAAAAACTTACTAAGACAAATATAAAAGTCAAATAAATATGCAAGGCATTTAAAGATCGTAATAAACACTAAGCTGGAAATAAACAAATGGGGATTAGGAGCAGCAGCCAAAAGGCCCAGCTGTAGCTGGGCTGGCCCTGGAAGGCTCTTCTGAAGGGGAAATACCCAGGCTAAGGCCTGCTGCAGGGCAATGACATCCGGCCATCCAGAGAGAGGAAGGTGTGTGGGAGGCACTGAGGAACAGCAAGAAAGCCACTGTGGCAGCAGTTAGACTCTGAGGCCCTGTGGGAAAGGGGCCTGTGGGCAGAGAAAGAAGGCAGAATTCTACACTTAGGACTAGAAGCCACTGAAGGCCTTCAAGCACATTTATACCTTTAAAATATGATTTATGGTGTGTGTGTGTGTGTGTTTCTAAAATCGGATTTTCCTCCCCTTCCTCGCTTGCGACGCCTCGCCTTTGTCTTTTGTTCCTGGATCTTGAAGGGCCGACAGAGGCTGATGATTTGGAAGTGGGTTTTGTTTGCAGGTTTTCCAGAGTTTGGGAGGAATCCAGGGCCTCGCACGGGAGAGGCACGCATCTACACACTTGCGAATCTGACCTTATGGTCCCACCCTTCTGGTTTAGTAACTGTCTGGGTCTTAGAACCAATTTTAAATATTAACTACAGTCCCCTCCACACTCTGCTTTCCATTATTTCCTCATAAGTCTTTGTGGGCACTCCGCATCTTTCTTAGAAGTAGCGAATTTCCAGACGAGTAAGTGAAGCTACTGGTGTCACCTAATAGAAATTTTGTGGCCCGCACACGGCCCAGTAGGATGAAAAGTCCCTAGGAGCTGGCTGTGTGGAAGGAGGGGACTGGGAAGACAGAAGGACAGGACCGAGGAGAGGACAGAGGACCTCCGCATCCCCCGCCGAAGCTGACCCACGCCCACTCCTCCGGGTGAGCCCCTGCCTCGCTCCGCATGCCCCCTGCATCCCCTGAACTGAGGACCACCCAGATCCTACAACGGGGACTTGGTCCCTCGGCCGCAGTCCGGAACCTCAGAGAAGTTCCAAATCTTCCCGCTAGAGGGCACAGGGGTGCTTCGCAGGACCGAGAGAACGGGCGGAGCTCCCGGGTCTGAACCTGCCTACTGGGGCGCGGGGGAAGGAGGCCCTGGAGCCTTTCTTCTCCCGGACGCATGGACCCTTCAAGCACCTCCACACGCACACACCCATGCACCCCCGAGACTGCAGGGGCCCAGATCCGCAGGCGCTGAGTCAGCCCTGCCGACTGATGGGGTGACAGTTGTCAATCACCTCCACATCCTGCACTTGCGGTCTTTAAGCCTCTCTGGTCTGCGGTCTGAATGGTTCCTTTCGCTGATTGTTAACCCTTCTATTGACTTCTTAGTTGGTTACTGCACTGTTGACAGTTCTATATCTAGGTAGTTCATTTTTTTATTAATTAAATTTTTTTCATTTATTTTACATCCCCACCTCAGTTTCCACTCCTCTTCCTCTCTTCCCGTTCCTCCCCTCCCCCGCCATCCACTCCTCCTAAAGGGGCAGGTTTCAACAAAGCATGTCATATCATGTTGAGGTAGGACTAAGCTCCTCCCTTTGTATTAAGGCTCGGGGAGTCAACCAAGTATGGAAAATAGGTCCCCAAAAGCCAGTTCAAGTGTTAGGGACAGGCCCTGATCCCAATGCTAGGAGTCCCACAAACAGACCAAGCTACACAACTGTTACACATATGTAGAGGACCTAGGTCAGTACCATGCAGGCTCCCTAGCTGTCAGTCCAGAAGCTGAGAACTCCTATGAGCCCAGATTAGTTGGTTCTGTGGGCTCCTTTATGATGACCTTGACCCCCCTGGCTCATACAATCTTTCCTCCCTCTCTTCAACAAGATTGCCAATAGGTAGGTAGCTCATTTTTTACTAGAAGTCTAGTGCACTATCCATTGCGCTACAGAGCCAGGTGGTAGCTCATTTTTAAACAAACCTCCAATGCCACCTTCATATTTTCCATATCCTTACATAAAAATGTAAATTCAGCCTTTGTCTCCATGGACACAGTCAGTATCACTTTACTCAGCCTGTATCAGATAAGCGCAGCAGCTGGTATGCTCGGGGTGTGGTACTGTCCATTCTGCTTGGGTTTTTTTTTTGGGGGGGGGGGAACTGTTTGTTTGCTTGAGTTTTTTGTTTTTGTTTTTTTTCTCACATGCTTTATGAACCTCGTGGTGCATAAAGACTCATCAAGCAGCTTATTTTGGATTACTTTTTTGAGACCTAATTTGAAAGAGGATTTTCGTCTCCCAGCATCTGAGGGCACTAGACTACCTGGAATGGGGCTTGAGAAGGTTCTGTAGACCGTTGGAGTCAGTCCCCACCCCACCGTGCAGACACAGCCCAGGGCAAAGGGTCCACTTTGCTGTATGGCAAACACATCTGTCCCTTGGGTTCTAGCAGCCCCTCCAAAGAGCGGCTATTCTCACATGGCTCAGACACTCTGAACCTGAACCATAAGCTTGGTCTGTGAACTTTCTCCCCGCTGTGGATGATCACACCGCGGTAAGGTCCCCTCTCTGTCCTATTCTCCTGTCCCTCTTTTTAAAATGTCACTGTTGCTGGGCATTGCACACCTTAATCCCAGCACTCAGGAGGCAGAGACAGGCAGATCTCTGTAAGCTTGAGGCCAGCCTGATCTACATAGTGAGTTCCAGGACAGCCAGAGCTCTGTAAGAGACTCCGTCTCAAAAAACAACAGAACAAGACAGAATATCGTTCTCAGTATGTGTCCATTATACATGATGGGCTTCAGTACGACACTTTCATACATGTGTATAATATGTTTGGTCACCTTCATCCAGTCACCGGCTTTTGTCCCTTCTGTTCCTTGTCTCTTCGTCTTCCCCTTGTCAGCTCACCCCAGTCCTCCTCCTATGTGTCTTTTAAAAAAGAAAACCCAAGCACTGGAGAGCTCCTGTTGCAAATCACCCTCTGGAGCGATGGAAGGATCTTTCTACTAGCACGTGGAGGAGACCCGATCTAGTGTTGGCGTGGCCCTGGGGTTCTGTTTATGTCTTTCCTCAGGACAATGAGGTTCTTCTTTGGATTCCTGAGCACTGAACGCGCCCTATGGCTGCTGCTGAAGCCTAACATGACAGAGACCTAATGGGTCTTCTTGAAAAAAATCTATCCTTCTGATGTCAATGGAGATTGAGAGGCCAACATTGCCAGCTTTGGCAAGCATTAATGTAAGCCTAGGAACTATAACCATAAGATTGGATTCTCCAGAAGAGCTGCCAGCTAAAGTCGTGCTGGGATCAAGAAAAATGGGCCTTGGCAGTATGTGTTACTGGAGTTGTATCCATGCCAGTGATGTCCACACAATCCAGAAGAGAATTTGTCATTGCTGCTGCCGCTGTTGCTGTTATAGCAATGGCGCCCACCACTGCTACTCTTTCTGGGATTACCATTTCATAATTGCTTACTACAGCTAGCACAATGGAGACCCTGGCAACGTAAGTAGCTACCACAGTTAGTTAATCTCTCAATCTATGGGGCATGATAAATTTAATTCAGTAGCTATATACATCTTGATTGGCTTTGAAAATTATAAATTTATAAACTCAAGTTCCAGTTGCTTTTGGGATACTATCTTACAAGGACACCAGCGTACAGTATGGCTTGTTAAGGAAGGGAATGGCTCAGTTGCCTTTAGCCTACTGGCTATTGGTGAGATAGGACCTCTGTTGGTCTTTTCTGTATCGAACACACAGATTGCAAGCCCAGTGCCACTTTGAGATCTTTGGCAGCAGTTAACTCTGCAGCTCACACACGATTGAGCCTGTATGATAATGAGTATTCAGAGACGGGTAATGCCTGGGGGCCACTTACCAACCTAAGACAGAGCACCTGTGTGGCCTGGGCAGGCGTCTCTATGACGGGTAAGGTGACCTGCTGACATCCCACGCAACCCAAGTCAGAAGCTCATTTTTTAATAAAAGGGGGACCTGTAGGGTCCTGGCCCCCGTTTTGGGTAACTGTCGCCTTGCTTGCGGACCTTGACCTTGATATCCTCCCTATGCTAATTCCCTGCCAGGTTCCACCCTCCTGAATGCTTAAGGGAAGTTCCTTGCCTGGTACCCTGAATAATGGGCGTTAACAGATTAGAAGCAAGATTGTAAAACATCAGTAGCGAACTTCTGCCCTCCCGGGTCCTCCCATTGTGCTGTAAGCCTGTATTTAAGACCTCCTCCCCCCTTAAATAAATGACATTCAGCGTTTAAAATTAATATATATATTATATATATAATTGAATGAATACTGTGAATGTAATCTATGAATACCACAAATGTGATTAATATCATGAGTGTAATTAATGAATATCATGAATGTAATTTAAAAAATAAATAAAGTCAAAAAAAAAGAGAAAACCCCAGTTTTCAGTGCTAAAATGAGGGTGTGCTGTCTCTAGCTTTTGTAGTTGTCTTGGGAAGGACAGCCATTTCTAAGTTTCCGGAAGCAGAAGACAGCTCTCCCAAACCCTGTGCTCCACCTCTTTCCTACTTGAACTTGGATCCTTTTTTCTTTTTTATTCATTCACTGTTGAGCTTCCCAAGCGTACTGCAGAGCACAGTGCAACAGAGAGTGGTCTAGAAACAGCCACTGGCGATAGCCAGGCCACCCAGGCCCTGGCCCAGCTTAGAGGCCACTTTCCTGCCTCCTTGATTATCCGCCCCCATAGCAGGCATCTCTGGCATGGAGTCCACTGTGATGGTCTGACACAGACCTCTACTGAGAGGTCCCCAGACTGCTCTGGGAGTGAGCTTGTCTTCCACAAGCTCTCTGGGAAGAGATGTGTTCTTCAGTGGTCATGCTGACACAGCCAAACGCCTTCCCCATCAAGCCAACTCTGGTTCTCCTAACTGTACTTCCAGGGTCTCTCTTTGCCTGGTCTTATGTGTCCCTCAGCTGTGAGCTTATATGGGACATTGCTAACAGTTTGTGCTCATTTCTTTCCTTGTCTTGTGACTGTTTTCAATAGCCCGAACTGAAGAAGTTTGAATTCTTCTTCTTCTTCTTCTTCTTCTTCTTCTTCTTCTTCTTCTCCTCCTCCTCCTCCTCCTCCTCCTCCTCCTCCTCCTCCTCCTCCTCCTTCTTCTTCCTCTTCCTCCTCCTCTTCTTCTGTCTTTTGCATATAATTATTGGCACAAAGCCATTTTCTTACATTATTCATTCACTTATCCTCCTTTACCTATAGCCTGAACTTCATTCTCCTTCATCCAAAGGTAGCTGTTTCATTATGGTAATAAACAGTGATGTTTGCATGTGTTCTTGTTGGCAAAAAGTGTATTATTATTGGTTGTGTGCCTGTGTGATACATCTTGTTTCGTCCTTTCTCGGTTTTTGACATCCTACCACTCTGTAAAGATCTCACTTAGAATGTCTGACCTCCACATAACACTCCACCCTGCCGGCAGACATTCAGGTTGCCATCACTTCTTCCCCTACAGAAACTTGTTGCTGTGAACATCTCTGTGGGGATTTCCTGTGGAGAGGATTGCTACAGCAGAGGCGCTGCACATGAAGGACTGAGCTCCGCCCTGGAGAGCCAGGCTTCTTTCACCTATTCCAATAAGGCCACACCTAATCCTCTTCACAGCCATGCAGGCTTCAGTGATGCAAGACTGACGTCCAAGACACTAAGTCCTTACAGCTTAGGTTCAGCTAGCTTTCCAGCAGAGGCCAGTCAACACACGCAAATGCTGTATTATTTGTGTCTCTCTAATTCTTTAGTGTCTTTTCCTATGCTTAGCAGCAGCTTAGATTTCTCATCTATTTACCTGTTCGTGGTTTGCCCACTTTTCTTTTAAAAAAATTTTGTTTTATGTGTATTTGTGTGTGCCTGAGTTTATGTCTGTATACCACATGAGTACAGGAGTCTGCAGAGGTCAGGAGAGGGTATCAGATCTTCTGAAACTGAAGTTACAGATGGTTGTGAGCCACCATATGTGTGCTTAGGAGCTGTACCTGAGTCCCCTGCAAAATCAGTAAGCACTATAACCACTGATCCATCTCTCTAGCCCCTTACCATTTTTTTTTTCAATTGAAGTTACTAAATTAGTCAATATTCTATTGCTGTGAAGAGACACTCAGGAGGTCGGTTGGCCTTGGATGCTTGATAGGTATTTTAGATAAATACACTGTTAGGTTTTGGAAGCACACAAGAAAATCATTTTAGGAACCAGCTAATATATATACAAAAGCTAAAATAGCACCAAGACTTCTTAAGCCATGGCTTGACCTTTGGAGAAGCCCTTGACTTTTCCAAGTAGTAGCTTTTGCGATAGTAGCTGGGTTCCATTACATTTTCCTGCGGCTTGCAGCGAGACACCATGAGCAGGCCAACCTTTACAAGAGGAAGCATTTAACTGGGGGCTTGCTTACGGTTTCAGAGGATTAGTTCATTATCGTCATTTCTGGGATCACGGCAGCAGGCACAGCAGGCGTGGGACTGAGGATGGAGTTGAGAGGTGCATCATGATCTGCAGGCTGAGAGAGAGAGAGACACTGGGCCTGGTATGGGCTTTTGAAACCTCACATCTCCCTCCATCAAGGCCACACCTACTCCAATAAGGCCACACCTCCCATTCTTTTCAAATAGTGCCACTCCTTGATGACTGAGATGGGGGCCATTCTTAGTCAAACTACCACAGTTACTAAGGGTTTTCTCTTACTGTTCTGTAAGAAGCTTGTATATAGTCTAACATAGTGGTGCTTGACTTGTGGGTCATTAACCTTTTGGGGTTCCAATGACCCTTCCACTGTGGTTACCTAAGACCATTGGAAAACATTTACATTACAATCCATAACAGTAGCAAAATTACAGTTATGAAGAAGCAACAAAAATAATTTTATGTTTGGAGGTCAGCATAACCTGAGGACCTGTGCTAAGGGGTAACAGCGTTAGGAAGGCTGAGAACCGCTGCTCTGGAGTCACCTTAATACTTTGTTGCCTTTAGGTCTCACACTATCTGCTGTTGCAAATTAATGTTGCCACAGTGAGTGTTCTTCGTAGGACATATTTTCATTTTATGTATCCAAGTTCATTTAACTAATTGATCATTTCCCCATGGGAATTGAACTTTTGAAACCTTAGGAAGTTCATTCGTATCTCTATGACGTAATTTCCCCCGCTTTCTTCTCCTAACCTACTTCTTTCTCTCTCAGTTCACTCTTAATTTTCTCTAGAGATCTACAGTCCATCTTCACACATAGTGTTAGGTTAGGGATACAGTTTTATGTACCTACATAATTCGGGGTGCCATCTTAAGGTTCCTGTAGTCAGGTAGGCCAACCTAAGGATTTCTATGGCTATGATAAAAAACCATAACCAAAAGCAACTTGGGGAGGAAAGTGTTAATTTCAGCTTCAAGTTCCATATCACAGTCCATCAGTGAAGGAAGTCAAGGCAGGCACTCCAAGTAGGGACCTGAAGCAGAAGCCATGGGAAAGTGCTGCTTACTGGTTTGCTCCTTATGCCTTGCTCCACAGGTTTTCTTCTATAGCTTAGGACCACCTGCTCAGGGGTGGTGGCTCCCCTGTCGGCTGGGCCCTCCCACATCAGTCATTAGTCAAGAAGATGCCCTATAGACTTGCCCACAGGCAATCAGGATGGAGGCATCTTCTTAGTCAAGGTTCCTCCCAAATAAGTCTAGGTTTGTGTCCTGTTGACAAAAACCAACTAGCACACAGGCTGTGCACCTCTAGAAAAGATTTATTACAGCTAGAAGGGGCAAGGGCACACCAAATTCTGTATACAGAAACTTGCCACATTCCACAAGTCTCTCTCTTTCTGTCTCTGACACACACACACACACACACACACACACACACAGAGAGAGAGAGAGAGAGAGAGAGAGAGAGAGACAGAGACAGAGACAGAGACAGAGACAGAGAGAGCACAGTGGGCTGGATCCATCTCCAGAGATCCAGAGTAAAGACTGTTCACAGCATCGATGTCCCTTTGAGACCAGAGCACAGCAGGGACTAGACCTGGCTGAAATCCAAACAGACCTCCAAGTTAACGGATCCAGATCTGGAAGAAACCACAGGAAGCTGAGGAAGTCAAGCTGGATCAATTCTAAGTTCAGGAGGGAAGGAAAAGATCCTGTTCACCACGGAGGGAAGGGCAGGAAGGAAAGAGAAAAGAAGGGAAGAGGGGAGAAAGAAAACATACCTCTCCCCCGAGGACTGAGACTGACGATCAGGCAGAAAACAAACTGTACCCCAGGTAGGGCATAACTGCAAAACCTAGAAAAGATCTCTGGCTACTTAACTGTCACAGGAATGGGTTAAAGGGATCGCCTGGAATGCTCAGCAGCCCAGGGACTCCAGGGGACACCCTGGCCTGTTCAGGTGCTTTAGGAACTAAACGTTGCCTGCTGCCTGCGGGTGTGGTGGGTGTTCCTTAGCATGAAGCAAGGTCCTGGGCTGCTGATCCCGTTTTGGATAATTGCATCGAGGAAGCTCCTTCTCCCAGTGGAAGGGGCTGAATGACATCTGGGAAACACAAACTTGAACTTGGCCAACAGTTAGGGCTCAGAGACAGCTGATAGCCTGAGGGTCCCCACAAAAGCCTGGGAAACCTGGGAACTCTATTTTCAGAAAAATTGGGAGGACTGCCTGACCCACGACAGCATCAGGTCTGTGATGTGTGGGGACAAGAGAGCCTGTGGACGACCTTGTAGGACAGTCAGTCCTACAGAAGTGAGGGATCTGACACCTTCTAAGTGCCTCTTCTTTGGTGAGGCAAGAGGCTGCTTCCATTCAGTCCCTGGCAACGGCTGACAGAGATCGAAAACCAAACAAGAGAGCCAGAGAGATAACTTAGGAGTGAAGAGTTCCTGACTGCTCCTCCAGAGGACCCAGAACTCACATGGTATCTCACAACCATCTGTAACGCCAGTGCCAGGGGATCCAGTGCCCTCATCCATCCTTCATAGTACCAGGTGCTCACACACTACTCAGACATACACCCAGGCCAAAAACTATATATATAATAAAATAACTAAAATAAAAATAAAAAATCTAAAAATTAAAAAAAATAAACCCAAGTAAGAACAGATGCTGAGACCATTGTCTGTGGAGCCCCAGGCCCAGAGACCCTGCACAGCTGGCAGCAAGAGTGGCCTCGTGGATACACGTTTTTTTCTCTTTCTTTTTACTTATCCTATGTGTCTTTCACATCATGTATCTTGATCCCATTCATTTCTCTATCCCTTCGCATCCACCCTCCACCCCTGCACCCCCTTCACACCCACACACACCTCTTAAACAAAATTTAAGAGAAGAAAAGGAAAAGAAAAAAAAGGGAAAAAAAATAAAATTCTCATCATGGAAGCTGCAGTGTGTCACGCAGTAAACTCCTTTGCCCATGTGTCTTTACATGCAGGTGTTCCTTGCCAAGAGTCACTGGTCTGGTTCGAGGACTCTGGTTTCTACTACACTATCGATGCTGGGCCCTCACTGGGACACTTGGATATTCTCTTGTTACCCTGTGTCATGGAGATCCTGCTGCTTTGGGTCTCTGGGTCAGGTTCCTTCACGTGCTCCAGCAGATCGTAGATGGGGTGGATGTTGGGGTGGGCCAAGTCATAACCCTGGTTCTGGGCCTGCTGCAGGGTCTACTCACCAGTTCTTCCCTGTCCTCACAGGGTGAGCTTTCCAGTGTTGCTCCGGCTAATCATTCCTTGCAGCAATGAGTGAGGGGGGGTCCCAGTTTTCCTGCTTTCACACCCTCAGGGTCAGCTCTCCCACACCTACACCACCAGGGCCAGCTCCACTGTGTTGCCCAGGTGATGTACAAGGGCCACTCTCCAATAAAGATAGGAACGGTCCATGGTTTGTCCTATGTTCAGGCATCAGCTTAGTGGGGGAATGAGGGACAGCCTGAATGGCAGTGTCCCTTGCCACTTGGAGCACCTATATGAGAGGGAGCCCACCTGTTCACCCACTCTTGGACCACCATTATGTTCCTTGCAGTGTGAAGGGGCAGTGGTGGTACACTTTTGTCTTTGAAGATTTATTTCATTTTCTTGTATGTGTGTGTGTGTGTGTGTGTGTGTGTGTGTGTGTGTACTTTTGAGGGTCTACACATGTGAGTATGAGTGGAGGTCAAAGGTGTCAGACCTCCCGAGCTGGATTTACAGGCGGTTGTGAGCCTATGGTCGTTGAAAACCAAACTTGGGTCCTCAGCAAGAGCATTATGTTCTCTCTCTCTCTCTCTCTCTCTCTCTCTCTCTCTCTCTCTCTCTCTCTCTCTTTCTTCGTTTTTCGAGACAGGGTTTCTCTGTGTAGTTTTGGAGCCTGTCCTGGATCTCACTCTGTAGACCAGGCTGGCCTCGAACTCACAGAGATCTTCCTGGCTTTGCCTCCCGAGTGCTGGAATTAAAGGCGTGCCCCACTGCCAGCCAGTGTGTTATGTTCTCTTAACCACCAAGCCACCTCTCCATCTCCGCATCTATCAGTGGTTCTTTTGAGGCAACACTGGACTCTCCTTAGGACCAGAGCCCTGCCCTACAGAAATGGTGTCCTACCAAGGCACCGAAGGGAAGAGGCAGCAGTAGCCACCCGTGGGAGAGATGAGGGAAAAGTGTTGGTCCTATCACCTCAGCCTTGCTGAGTTCTCTGGTCCTTCAGGGACAAAGCAACAGTGATGGTGGCCTGGGAAGACCCTGAGAAACAGGTCCTACTCTACATGCTGGGCTTTAGTCACCAGGCTTGGTTTTCTTCCTGGTCCATGTGTGGTGGCTGTGGTGAACCATGGCTGTGGTGAACCGACACCGCCAGCACATTCTGGGGCACCAAACCAGAGTCTTGGCTATTGATGTAAGTGTTCAAGGCCTGGATGGCATGTGGGTCAGCACCCAGTTGCAGAAACTATGTATGGTGATGGGACCATCCGCTGGAAACGACCGCAGCACCTTCTGCTGACAACTGGCCTTCAGTGCTACCATGCTGGCGCCATCTCTAGCCTCAGGCACCACCGATGCTGCCAGATATCAATATGATTGTGCCCCAGGCCCCCAGCTGTGGAACTTACAAAGGTTTTAGGGTCGAGTTTAGCCTGCGGGATGAGGGTGCCTAGGATGAGTGGATCTTCGGTCCCTAGTTGTACCCCGACTCCATGATAAACATTTTACAGATGCCCACCAACAGGTAGACTGAGATGTCTGGAGATCTAGCTTGGCTTCCTATCCCACAGGCATGTTCTTTAACTCGGTTGGCTGTTAGGCTCCTGGCAGGCTTCTCCTGTAGGGCTAGACTCTGACAAATGTGAGCTCAGAAGGATGTCTGTTAAGGAGGAGATTGTGGGAACAGGGCAGGTAGGTGGTCTTTCTAGTCTTACATGACTGCCATCTGGTATATGCAAGTGAGGATCTAAGGGCCTTATCTGCATGTTTCTCATGAGTGACAACACACTGGTGTGTGCTCTTCTCTCGACCATATTTTGAAAACACTAAACTAACCACACCCACACCTGACTTCTGCAATACAGGCCTGAGTGGGTGGGGGATGCTGTAGAATTCTGTAGCAAGATCTGGGAGGAGAAACAGCTGAGCAATGTGCCTGTGCATTCGGTTGTGGAAGGGATCCTTTGTAATAAGTCTTTGTCTGTCCCGCCAGCCAGCTCCCAAATAATCACACAGAGACTTATTATTAATTATGAAAGCCCAGCCCATAGCTTAGGCTTGTTCCTAACTAGTTCTTATAACTTAAATTAACCCATTTCTATTAATTTACATGCTGCCACGTGGCTCATGGCTTGTTACCTCATCTCCTACATGTTATGCTTCCTTTCTGTCTAGCTGGTGACCCCTGGTATCTCCACCCTTCATCTTCCCAGCATCCTCCATGCCTGGAAATCCTGCCTAGCTATTGGCTATTCAGCTTTTTTTATTAAACCAATAACAGTGACACATCTTCACAGTGTACAAAAGATTATTCCACAACAATCCTTTGTTACTTAGTTTATAATGTAAGCTTTTTTATAAAAGCAAAGTATCAATACAGAGAAGCACACAGCTCAATGACTTTCCCCCAAATTGCCTGTGTATCTAGCATCTAACCAACAAATGGAATTTTACTAGGGTCCCAGAAATAACTTCAGGATTCCTTTGAAAGGGAGAGAAATTGATCAATTAAGTATTTACTTGTTTCATTATTTGGAATATTGAGGATGGAGACATAGATGGATGGCTGAACATGTTAGGACTTTCAGAGGCCAAGCTTGAACCTTAAAAAATCAGGAAATACCATTTCTTGGTGATTCCAACGCTCCCTGTAACTCCATCATCAGGGAGTCAAGTCTTCAACAAATGAACTTTGGATGACATTTGAGATCCAGGCCATATCAGATTAGATTAGATAGCTTTCACATCAGACGTGTGTGTGTGTGTGTGTGTGTGTGTGTGTGTTATGTGTGTGTGTTATGTGTGTGTGTATGTGTGTGTGAGTGTGTGTGTATGTGTGTGTGAGTGTGTGTATGTGTGTGTACGTGTGTGTATGTGTGTGTGGTGTGTGTGTGTGTATGTGTATATGTGTGTATGTGTGTGCATGTGTTTTCTCTTTCTCTTCTTCAGCATTAGGGATCACATCTAGAATCCTGCAGCATGGTTGGCTAGTGCTCAACCATTCAGCAATATTTTTGACCCTGAAAACTTTTTTTAAATGGAGCTCTCTACTCCTCAATAGTGAGATCTTGCTCTGGTATGATGTCACTCTCACATCGGGGGTGGGATCAGTCCCCTCACATAAGTAGGGAAGCTAGCAGTCAGCATCTACTCTGCAGCTTCAATGGGTAGGTGAATGGCCCTTGTCATGATCAACAGTAGAATCTCGGGGGCGGGGGTGTTCTTATTCTTCACTTTTCACTTTTTCATAATTTTGGTAAATATCTACAGACATAACAAAATACGCCCCTCAAACCATTTTAGGCATACAGTTAATGGCAGAAAGAACATTCACATTGCTGTGTGCCCATCACTCTCCTCTATCTCCATATGCCTTTTATGTTTCCAAGGGAAGCTCCACACTTGTCAAACAATGATGCTGTCTTAGGGTTTCTATGCTGTGATGAGATACTGTGACCATGGCAACTCTTTTTTTTTTTTTTTTAAGATTTATTTATTGTATACAGTGTTATGCCTGCAGGCCAGAAAGGGGCACCAGATCTCATTACAGATGATTGTGAGCCACCATGTGGTTGCTGGGAATTGAACTCAGGACCTCTGGAAGAGCAGCCAGTGCTCTTAACCTCTGAGCCATCTCTCCAGCCCCCATGGCAACTCTTATAAAGGAAAACATTTCATTGAGGTGGTGGCTTACAGTTTCAGAGATTTAGTCCATTATCAACATGGTGGGGGATCACGGTGGCATGCAGGCAGACATGGTGCTGGCTATATCTTGATCAGAAGGCAACAGGAAATGGACTGTGACACTGGAAGAAGTTTTCACATAGGAGAACTCAAAGCCCACCCCACGGTGACACGCTTCCTCCAACAAGGTCCTACTGCCTAATACTGCCACTCCCTTTGGGGGCCATTTTCTTTCAAACCACTACAGACGCCTACCCCCATCTTCTCCAAGCTCCTGATGACTAACATTCCATTTTCTGTGTCCATGAGTTTGACTGATTTAGGGATCCTTTGTAAGTGGAATCATGAGTTAAGCTTGGTGGTTCAAGTCTGTAATCCCAACACTTTGGAAGCTGAGACAGGAAAGTCTCTGTGAGTTCAAGACCAGCTTGGGCTACATAGTAAGTTCCCTGCTAGCCTGTGCTATAGTGTGAGACCCCCTCCTCAATAAAAACAATTGATCTGTGCAGTAGTGGTGAAAGCCTTTAATCCCAGCACTCAGGAGGCAGAAGCAGGCAGAGGTCATCCTGGTTACAGAGTGAGTGCCAGGCCAGCCAAGGCTACATAGAGAACCCCGTCTCAAAAAACAAACATGCAAACAAACAAAAAAAAAATTGAAATCACATGGAAGTTATCCCTTTGTGTCTTTAGGAGAAGTCTAAAGCATAAATATTTAAATCTAATCCTAGGCCAATCAAATGAGCATTTTGGAGGGTGAATCCCAAACACTGGTCGTATTATTAAAAGCTCCCAGTGATTCTAATGAACATCCACAGAAAACAGTGGGCTGAAGTGTTTGAGTCAGATTTACTTCAGTGACTCTCTTGTAATTGGGCATTTCTCTCCTGCCCACCTGTTCCCAAATACCTGGCAGCCGCTTCCCAAATAATTGACTGGGAGGCTTAATATTACTTATAAATGTTTGGCTGATAGCCCAGGCTTGTTACAGCTAAATCTTACACTTATATCAACTGATTTTTTTTTTGAGACAGGGATTCTCTGTGTAGTTTTGGTGCCTGTCCTGGATCTCACTCTGTAGACCAGGCTGGCCTTGAACTCACAGAGATCCGCCTGGCTCTGCCTTCCGAGTGCTGGGATTAAAGGCGTGCGCCACCACTGCCTGGCCTGATATTTCTGTTTATGCTTTACCACATGGCTCATGGCTTGTTACCTCATTTTCTACATGTCCTGCTTGCCTGGTGGCTGTGGCAGCTGGCTGGTGTCTCCCTGCCCTCGCCCTCCTTCTTCCCATCATTCTCAGTTTGGCTTTCCCGCCTAACTTCCTGCCCAGTTACTGGTCTGTCAGCTTTTTATTAGCCAATGAAAGTAATACATATTTATAGTATAGAAAAGGATTGTTCCACAGCAGTCCCTCACTATCACAATCACACCCCGGCACCTGCTAACAGGTGCCCCACAGTCTCTTATCTGAGGGTGATCCTTCCACATGTCTGAGTGTTTATTTTAGCAACAGTTGCGATTTGACCACACTGTCTCTCCCAGGCTTGTGATTTGAACACTTGCTCCCTACTTGCTGTCTTTTTTTTTATTTTTTTTTTATTTTTTTTAAAGATTTATTTATTTATTATATATACAGCATGTATGACTGCAGGCCAGAAGAGGGCACCAGATCTCATTACAGATGGTTGTGAGCCACCACGTGGTTGCTGGGAATTGAACTCAGGACCTCTGGAAGAACAGTCAGTGCTCTTAACCTCTGAGCCATCTCTCCAGCCCCCTACTTGCTGTCTTAGTAGACTGTGGAAACGTTAAGAGGTCTACTTAGCTGGCAAAAGTAGGGGGTAGGACTTTGAAGGTTCTACTGTGTCTCCTGCAGTCTACCTGCACCCTGGTTCACTGAAATGTGAATGGTCTCTGCCACAGACTCCTGCTACTGAGATCTGAGCTGCTCAGCCAGGTTCCCCCACCACAGTGGGATCAGCCCTCTGAAACCCAGAAGCAAAATAAATCTCGCCTTCCTTAAGGCGCTTCTTTCAGAAATTATGAAAGAGTGATTTGAAAGTAAATAATATGAACAACTCCATGGTAATAAAACTCCATTCTGTCTTCCTCAGCATGGGATTCAATAATAAAGCAACAAGGAATGGGTCTTAAACGAAAGGTGTCTCTTCTTATAAAGTCATTCATGTATTTAACTGTGTGTATGTGTGTGCACCTGTGTGGGAGTGTCCTAGAAGACCAGAAGGGGGTGTCAGATCCCATGGAGCTGAAGTCACAGGCAGTTGTGAATCGCCTCAGGTGGATGCTAGAGACCAAACTCAGGTCCTTTGTAAGAGAAGAAAAAGCTCTTAACCACTGAGGCCATTTCTCCATTCCCCTTGTTTGAGGATTTAAATGAGAGAAATAGTTCTACTATGCCTAGCACCAGCCGTCAGTAGTAGAGACAGTCCTCTGTGAAAGCCCCTTCACTCTTTCCCTACCTCTCTCTGTGGGGCTGGAGCATGGGGATTAGTGGAAGGAAAGGCAAACCCAGTCTGCAGTGCTGGCCAGCCCCATGATACAGAAGCTGAAATCTCAGCTCCAGCAAACTTCAGTCAGGAGCACTCTAAGATGACTGAAAATCACCTTGCTTAGAGGCCCCGCCCTGGGAGTGGCTCAGACATCTGCGATGAGGATATTCTTGCATGTGGGTGGCAGGGCCAGGAAGCTGGAGGCCCTGATAATCTCTTGTGAGGCTTTGGAGGACAGTCAGTGTTTCCTCTGCTGGCTCTGGTCTTGTCTGACTCCACACACACAAAAGCCATGGGAACCCTCTTGGGACACCTGCTGCCAGGCATAGGCTTCCTTCTCTTCTCGTTCTACTACTCGGTGCTAACATCCTTGGCCCTGCTACGGGAACAGAAGGTCCTCAAGCACCCCCTGCTCCCAAGGAAGCTTCAGGGACGCAGGCTGTCTCGGCAGGTATCGTATGAAGCAGTGGTGAAGGTAGTTGTCCCCACCTTGAGCCTTATTGGTGAATTTTCACCCCTCGGGGTGAATCGTTTGCAGATGATAGATTGGAAAGACCCTCGGCGGCCATTTGTCTTAAAGGACAGCTGGCAGCATGAAACCATGTTTGGGTTCTTTATTCTCAGTGGCGTGGTGGACATTGTGAGCCAGTCACACCTGACGCGTTGGGGTGTGAAGCTGGAGCGTGCAGCCGAAGCATTGGCTTTCTATGTGCTGATAATACTGATGGCAACCCACATTGAGAACAAAAACTCCTTGGAGATCCGAGTGCACCTTCTGTTAATGATACCCTCCTTCTTCCTTGCTCTGGTGCTCACTGTGGAAGTCTGGGTCCCCAACCATCCTCCAATCTGGATCCTCAAGTGTTGGCTGGGGCTGGTGTTAGGCAGCTGGATGTTGCAGATCTGTGAAATGTATATACCTCTTACTGGACAGCCCTGGAGGGCAGACGACCCCTCGGATCACGCATTCCTAACCATCTTCTTCTGCTGGCACCTGCTCTTGGCGGCTGCCTTGTTCCTTGCCACCTATGGCCTCTGCAGTCTCTGGCACAGTCACTATTCTTCCTGGACAAAGACTCCTGGTGCTAGGTACCAGCGGTGCCCTATGGAATCCAGTGGTGAGGAGCTAGAAAAACTCAAGGCAGAGGCCCTGCCACAGGATGGAGTCGTGTAGGAACAGAAGCTGTCGGGAGTGCTGTATGCACAACCTGGGATCCACAGCATAGCTTCCCACCCCAGGACTAGCTTCTTCTCCCTAAATAAAACTTCTAGCTCCAAGGATGACTTCTTGATTGTTACTTTGTGCTGTCCAGGTCAGTGTCTTACCTGTTTCCTTGTCTATATGGTTTCTGGTCATTCGAATACAAAGAACAAAACAGTGCTTTTCTGTAATAGCTCTGGGTAGTTTTTCATATATATAAACTTAAACTGAGTAAGTCTACCTACTACTGAGAAAGGGATGAAGAACTTGATTGTATTGAGAAGGGATTCAGGCAGTTAACCAAGGGTTCAAGTAAGGAAAGAGAAGAGTCCGGGAGGAATTCTCAAAAGTGGTTGTAATAAGGTGATTAAAATATAATTTGAGGACTGGTGAGATGGCTCAGTGGGTAGAGGCACCTGCCACAACCCTGAGGACCTGAGATCCATCCCTGGGACCCACAGTGTAGAAGGGGAGACTTGACTCTTGAAAGCTGTCCTCCGATAAGTCTGTGGTCCACATGCCATCACACACACACTAAAAATAATAAGATGTAATTAAAATGTTTTCTCAAATTTAAGGGCTGGGGATGTATCTCACAGGCAGAGTGTGTGTGTGCCTAGCATGCCTGGGACCTTGGGTTCAGTCTCCAGCCGTGCAAAATAAAAAAGCAAACAAATAATTTGAAGTGCCTTGTTTTGGCTGTGATACAAAACAACTTGTTCCTACTCTTTCGGAAAGTCTATTGCGTGTATCATGTCCTACATGCGTGCTTCTGGGGAGAGACTGAAGAAAAGGCTGGATCTTACTTGAGAATGGGATCAGGGGAGAAATAGCCATGAGGTAGGGGTGGGTACCAATGATTTCTATGGACATCTCCAAATGAGATGCAGTCACTCAACATCTGGAAGTCTGAAGAAATGGCAGGATGGGAGGAGGAGGTGGCAGGCATGTGGAGAAAGGATAACAGAGAGAAGTGGGCACCGTGAAGCTGCTGCATTTACAGTCCCCATACAGCCAGGGATGCTCTTCTTGAAGGACAGAAATCTTCTAGAAGCTTAGAGGTTTTCAGATAGCAGACAAGGCAGCCATTTTAAAATGCCATAGGCACCCAGTGATATGCAGTGCACCTGCAGAGCAGCAGAGGCTAGCAGAGGGGCCTGTCCTCCTGGAGCAGCAGGATTCAGGCCTCTTCCCTCACACCCCATGCCTTCTCTCCCCCGCACAGCTGGAACCAACCAAAGCCCAAGCCATCTTCTACCCCCAAAAGCCCAGAGCCCCAGAACCTGATTCTCTCTGAGACTAAGAAAACTTAAGGTTTGAGATTCCTCATGTTACACACTGTGTCCATGAGCCTGGGGGCAGCGTTCATATTATCCTTGATAATTTGTATATCATGGGACATTCACCAAAGTGAGGATTTAAAGTTTTTTTTTCTCTAAAAACTCTTCTCAAAGTTGCATAAGCTTTGTACTCTGCAGAACCTGGCTCTGCCTCACCCAGCAAGCTTAACACAGGCATGCGGTCAGGGCGTGTCCGAAAAACCCGTCTCTTCTGGATTGACAGCACATTCTTCGTAAGAGAGCAGTGTTAAAACTTGTCCATATGTAGCCTGAAAGCAAAAGCTTAGGACGTGAATTGCGTTACACACAAGTTGAGTGTCACACAAGAGTCCTTTGCTAAAGTATAATTCCCAGGTCGACACATACAAATGAGGGGCCTGGGCAGTAGCTAAAGGGTAATGCGCTTGCCTGATAGGTCAGGAAGCCCTGGGTTCTAGCACCACACCAGCACCGCACAAATAAACAAAGGTGTTAGTAGATCCTAAGCAAGGTTTAGAAAAGGGAATCAGAGTTAAGAGAAGATGGGTCCAGAGCAGGGGGCAGCCATAGTTTACACAGATCAACTACTTGCCTCTCTGTGCACAGTGTGGAATTTGTCTGCACATCTGGACCTTTCAGAGCACATCAGTCACCGTTCTCTAAAGAAAACAGGATGTTGAGATGGATAGACAGACAGACAACAAAGCATGTCCAAAATCTGCAGGACAGGACAGTAGGACAGAGACCAGGGGCAAGTTGAGGCCTCTTTCTTGAGTTCCTAAGTTTTGTACCAATAAAGACCGCCCAGCAGGGCATTAGTCTTTTCTAGGACCTTCAGTGGCTGCAAGAATGAAGCCTGTGCTCACTGTAAAGGGCGATCTTCTCATTCAAATGATGTTTTAAATGTTAATCACACCCAAAAAATACCATCGCGGTAACATCTACAAGGATAATGTGACTGAACAACTGGATAATAAACCTAGCCCAGATGACAGAAAATCAACTGTCACACCCAGCACCTCAGAACATTACCACTCACTCGGACATGGTTTTCATTAGCTTGTAATTTCTGGAGACTTTTCAAAATAACAATACTTATTTTATTTTAGAGGAATTTCATCATTAAGGCTCTGATTAGTGTATTAATGTACATGTAAACTGACCTGAAGTTTGGTTCCAAGATTTATCTAGTGGGGAGGGGCTTATAGATAGGTAACAGTTACCTTTTTTGTATGTGTGGTTTCTTGAGACAGGGTTTCTTTTTTCTTTTTTTCTTTTTTGGTTTTTCGAGACAGGGTTTCTCTGTGTAGCTTTGCGCCTTTTCCTGGAACTCACTTGGTAGCCCAGGCTGGCCTTGAACTCCTCACAGAGATCCGCCTGCCTCTGCCTCCCAAGTGCTGGGATTAAAGGCGTGCACCACCACTGCCGGCGAGACAGGGTTTCTTTATGTAACAGCCCTGACTGTCCTGGAACTCATTCTGTAGACCAAGCTGGCCTTGAACTCACAGAGTTCGCCTGCCTCTGCCTCCTGAGTGCTGGGATTAAAGGCATGCACCACCATGTCCAGCTGACATGCTACCTTTAAAGAATAAGAATCAATGTCCAAGGGATTTCTAAAAATTATTAATGCACTGTGCACACATAAATTTATTACTATACATTTTACATTTTGGACATCTTAGAAAATGTTGAAAAGTATTTTGAAACTTAAAACCAATGCCATAATCCCAAACAAATTATTGCCAAGAGGGCTAGATGGGTGGATGACAGGGCTTTCTCGTTGACAACTCAGATCATGCTTGGTGACTAAGACAAGATAAATAATCAAGAAGCTTAGAGGCAAAGGTCCTAAAGATGAAGAAACCAAGAGTGGAAATCTAGTGTTGTGGGAGGGGATTGAGAAAGAATACCCACAATACGAAGAGATGACAGCTCTGGGTTGAGCAACCCCGGAGTCTTTGTCCTCAGTGAGTTCTCAGAGGTCATGTTTTGGCATCGAGAAGGATAAGAAAGAAGGCTTTAAGGTTAATATGACCTTTACAGGGGAAATTGTCAGGGTTAAAGCAGGGCGAGTAAGGAACACTCAAAGACAGCTGTGGGGATTCACATCTATAATCCCAGAGGACCAGCAACTGAGGCCACTCTGGGCTACGGGAGCTCCTGTTTCAAAATAGCAAATGAAAGAAGCCAGGGAGATGACTCAGTGTGCTCTGCAAGCTCGGGGCCTGAGTTTGAACCCTTAGCACACAGGTAAGTAGACATGGCTGTGTATGCCTGTAACCCCAGCATTCAGGGACAAAGGCAGCAGACCTCACTGGCCAGACAGCCAACAGGAACGGTGAGCTTCTGGTTCAGTGGGAAACCCTGTTTCAGGACAATAATGTGGAGAGTGATAGAGCAAGACACCCAGTGTTGTGTTCTGACGTCTGCATGGGCACAGGTGGGCACACATGGGCACACTTGGGCACGGGCACATGTACACACACACACACACACACACACACACACAAAGTAAAACTGAGGCCAGTTAAATTTAACAAAGTACACTGGAAAAAAAGAGGCTAGAGCCAGGCAGCATTCCAGACCAAAGATGTTCCAGGATGTTCCCCTCTCACCGTAGGTTATATTTATAGGCAGAGAATAGGAAATGACACACAGAAACAACCTGACTAGAGACTTGGGTTCAGTCAGTGAAGTGCCTGCCCTGGAAGTCTGAGAACCTCAGTTCAGAGCCTCAGCATCTTCAGAGAAGCCAGTCATGGCAGCACACATCCGTAACCCCAGAACTGAAGGGACAGAGGAGTGGATTCCTAGAGGGAAGTCCAGTCAGGGAGTCTAGTCAAGCGGCATGCTTTGGGTTAAGTGAGAGACCCCATCTCAGAAACTCACTTGTGGACAACGAGTAAGACGCTTGGAGATTCTAGCCTTCACACGCATATCCATATGAACATACCCACACAATCACATACGTATTTTATATATGTGTTACAAACATCCCACTCCCCTCCCCCCAAGAAAGTAATAGCCTCATAGGCGGCAGTTGTCACCTACTTCATATGGTCATATTTTAAACATTTTTTTACATTTACTTATTGATTTGTGTGTGTGTGTGTGTGTGTGTGTGTGTGTGTGCGTGCACACACATGTGCACAAATAGGTGCCGTGGTGTGCACATGAAGGACAGAGGACAGCTTTTGGGGGGGTTAGTTCATGGGAATCAGTTCTCTCTTTCCACTGTGTGGGTCTCAGTATTGAACTCAAGTCAACAGGCTTGGTGGCAGGCACTTTTACCCACTAAGCCGTATCATAGGCCCCGTACCATGCATAGGCATATTTGGGCAGCTTTTAGCCTCTGATTAGCTAGAAGTTCAGCTGCTATGATTGGCTAAGATCAAGTTACTTGGTTACAGACTTAGAGTCAGGTTGTCACTGTTTATTTACAGATCAAATTGGGTTTGCTTTTAGTATATAGGGCGGTTATTTTAGGTCAAATTTATCATCATCTACCTACGTTTAAAGGCCAAATTAATTTGGGTTTCTCAATACCTACCTGTGACAGTTAATGTTCAATTTGACTGCATTTGGAATCCCTAAAAGGCACACACTTCCAGGCATGCCCATGAGGGTATTCCTAGAGAGATTTTTAACCAAAGAGTGAAGACTTATCCTGAATGTGGGCAGCACCGTCCAGTGAACTGAGGTCCTAACCTGAATTTAAAGAAATGGGGGGAGGAGAAAGAAAGTGTGAACAGTAGCATTTGTCTCTCTTCTTCCCAACTCTGGACAAGTGTGACCAACCGCCTCACGCTCCCACCACCGTGCCTCGCCCACCTCGGCGCCTTCCCCACCACGGCAGACTGCGTCCTCTCGAACAGCGAGCCAGGACGAACCCTTTCTCCGTTCAGCTGCCTCATTCGATATTTCACCACAACAATGAAAAAAGTGATGAATCTATTGCCCCACAGAGGGATCATGGGAAATAAACGAGCCTCTTCATTTGCACACTTATATTTGGAAATCATGAGGCAGTGGCCAGATTCTTTACAAAAGCAGAACTGTGATTTGAAATCTGCAGCAACCTAACCCAGTAAGTCATCTGCTGCCCACAGAGCCAGTGCCAGGAGTTAACCCACTACCCACAGTAGTTGGCACAGGAAATCCAGCCTATAGTCACCAGTCCAGAAAGTTAACCAGCTACCTAAGGTAGTGGGCCAGGAAGTCAGCGTGCTATCTAAATTCTAGACAAGTTGTAGATGTTAGTTATTTTGGATAACTAGTCCAGAAAGCCAAACAATAATGCCTCTACCAACTGACCCCAAATGGCAAGGGCCTGATTAATAAGACCTAACAGCTTTCCTGATTTTTACCTCATTTTCAATTGCAGACTAGCCAGACAAAGCCAAATATACACCCTGGGCAACCACATAGGATGCCATGTTTCCAGTTAGCCTGATTCCAGCTTCCCCAACAGCCTCGATCAGGGCACAGTGAAGCTCCCTTTGCCCTGATATAAAGCTTTCTCACTTCTCCATGGGCCTTGCAGTTTCTTCATAAACACAGGCTGACCTGATGGTGGCTGCCTTCCTGGAACAGCCTTTGCCTGTTCCCATTGATTGGTCCGTTTATTGCCTCCATCAACTGATAGTCTGTTCCTCCAAGCAGTTGCTCAATATTTACTGAACACAAGCTGGGTTCCATGACAGGCCCCTAGAGTAAGGAAGTGACTCAAATGCGTGGACCCTGCCTGCTAGCTGAGTGCAGTTCAGCACGAGGGAGAGGAATCACTAAACAGTTAGCCTGAGCACAAGCTGCAAGCAGCTAGCTGAACGGTCTGGAGCTCAGAGAAGGGAACATGCAGAGAAGAAGATCTGGGGCTCATAAGCAAGTGTATTGCTGTTAAATCCACAGATGGGCAGTCACCAGGAAGTACCAGGCAGGGCTGAGGGCTCGGAACAGAACTCTGGCAGGCACCACCTTTACCCTGGGAGAGAAAGAGGCATCTGTGAGGCAGACCAAGAAAAGAGCAACCAGAGAAGAAGAAGCCTCGACACATGATACCAACGTGTCCAACAAGGTTCTCACAAAGCCTTCCTTGTCACTGTCCCACCCTTCTCTTCCTCCCACTCCCAGATAAAGATGGCTTCAGGATTAAAGAGGAGCAGCCCTCAAATGAGTGGAACTAGTTTTGCCTTTTCCTGTAGAGCTGCCCAGTTTACGGCAACAAGGTGGGGCTGTTTGTCCTATTAGTCAGATAATAGACCAGATGACGAAAGAAAATGGAGACGAAATGAACATTCTCGGGACAAAGACTTCCCACTAAGTTGCTCCCAGCTCTGGGTTGCTGCTTACATCTTGGTACGGCGGCGGGACTGAAGTTCATTCCTGGATCACATAGAGCATTACGGTGAGCGTAGGCCAGGAGGAAAACAGAATCAATTTCCTCTCCTCAATGGCCTGTGAAGACTACGACACACACACTTCACTGTCCCCCACCCATTAAAGCTGCACCCGGTCACCTACCTGAATTCCCATGGGTCTCTCGTCACCCTGATTCTCCTTACTGTGGGCTGCCTTCCAGTAAACCCCTCCTTCCTTGTTACTGAAGATGTCCCACACAAACAGATCTCTTCCCCCCCCCTGTAATTTCTGGGTGACAGCAGGCACACCTGGTGTCCTTCCTCCTTTCAGGTTGCCTGACTACCCCTGCCTAAGTCCTGGTGAAACGGTCCCTCCCCCTGCAAACCATCTCTCTGAGGATGCAGAACTCAGGGCATCGCTGAGCGACGCAACTGCAGCCTCTCATGTCTCTGGGTCTTGCAACTCAGACTCCAGTGGGTGAGGACTATGGGACAAGACAGGGAGAGACCCTTGATTTTCACTTCCTTTTTGAGGGCGTGCGGTGTCGCTTTTGATTGTCTTATCATATACAAGGGAAAGCATACCAGCAATGAGCTCAATTTCTTTTCCAATTAAATTTTTTGAGAGTCCTATGTAGCCAGGCTGGCCTCCAGGCTGGCTTATGCAATGCTGGGGAGATCGAACCCAGGGCCTTATGCATGCTAGATGAACACTATACCAATGGAGCCACAGTCCTACCTTCTTCTTAAAAAAAAAAAATAGGACCATGAAATAGTTCAGCCAGGTGAGGTGATACATTATCGCAATCTCAGCACTTAGGCTGAGGCAGGGGGATAGCAAGCTCAAGGCCAGCCCAAGAAGAAAACTTTTGCCAAGGACTTGGAACTAGCTGGTAAACAATGCAAGGACTCAGTTCTGTCAGGCTGTCCTTGGCTTTGCCCCTGTGCTCCACAGTCACCCTTTTGTTAAAGAGGGCATCTGGCCTGAGAATGAATGGCTCTAGCCCAGGCCCTCCACATGGTGAGCAGTCACACAGCTGACCTCTGCCCGACTGCCAGTCAGTCCTCTGGGCAGAGGTTCTGTTCAGCTCTTAAGGTGTAAGCTGCTCCCCAAGACAGGAGTGTGTTCCACCCTGCCACAGGATGGACCACACCTGTTGGTAAGTTTTGACAGGATGGCAGTTTAATTACATGAAGTCTACCTTGCTTTTCCTCCTGGAGCAGCTCCAAGGGCCTGAGGTCCCGACCTGCCCAGCACCTGGGAGACAGAGGATGCACTGTGGAAAATGTTCCACGATCCGCTTGAGGACCCAAGGAGACCAGTCCCTCCTCTGCATCTTTGTGAACAAAGGTTCACACCCACAACTTGAGAGGAAGGAGGAAAATAAATGGGTGGATCACTGATGGCTTCAGCTCTTAGGACATACAATAGTTACCTTCTTCTAAGCTCTCGGCAGACGGGAAAGAACAAACCCAGGTCCCTGCCCTTGAGGAGTTAGAGCGAAAGAATGGTTCAGGGTAAGTTGGTGAACATACTAAATCACGTTGACACACAGTCCCGAGTCTAAACTACCTCCTCCCACACACTGTTCGACGCTGAAATTCCCTGACAAATTCGCTAAGGAACAGTACAGGGTGATCGCGAACATGAAGGTCGCATGGCTGGACAGGGAAGCCTTCCTTGGCAGCTCTGTTCTTCCACACGTAAAATCACATTTTCCTTAATCCCTGGAGCTCTTCAGAATCTTGTGCTTTTACACTCCTCCCTAGCAGAGATGTTTTGAAAACTAAGACGGGATGGCGGTTTAATTACACAAGGTCACAAAGTCACTTTTGTTCACTCACTCCGTCTAACATTCTGGCAGGTTGCCTGAGACACCAGATGTGCAGACGGAAGCAGATGATAGGGATATGTGAAAACACTAAATGGGAACAACAAGATACACTGACCAGAAAACGGAGCTCAGCACGACCGGCGAAAGGCATCGCACCAGGAGGACGGTATGGACTTGCAGCTGGCCCTTATCTGCCGTTTGTCTTAAGCTGTGAAACAGAATCATTTCCCCTGTATCTAGTTTGTCGACAATTTGTGGACAGTTTGGAGAGAGAGATACTCTATTTGACACTGAGCAATCACTAAAGGGGTGTCTCTGTGCAAAGCCAGCAGTTACACAGGGTTCGTTTGCAAACATAACGACCTATCACGATTTACCTACAGACAGAGGCATGATCAGAAAATGTTTTATTATTTACTTAGGAACACAGCTATAATTGAACACGATCTTTAATATTCATTGTGAGGAAAGAGGACCATATCATGGGGAAGCGCAGTGAGGAGTTATTAGGACTAATTACAGGGTTGAAGTTTTTATTGACAACCTTGGAGGAGATCCAGCAAAGCAGTGCTTTGCTTTGGGTCTGGTGATGGAAGTAGATCTATGATTGGGACACGTGAGAACAAAAGTTAAATGCTGGTGTTTATGTTTTCACACCTCTAAACAAGTTTGTTTGACCCATCTGCACCTGCATGGATGTGCTTGATCGAATGTGGGTGAGAAGTCTGTGGGTAGGAAATATGTCAGGATGTATGCTCACCCATGACTGGATGCAGATGGGGTGGAACGGTGGTGGTGGTGGTGGTGGTGGTGGTGGTGGTGGTGGTGGTGGTGGTGGTGGTGGTGGTATGTAGGTAGGAAGTATGTCAGGATGTATGCTTGCCCCTGATTGGATATGACGGGAAATACGGTGGTCTTGTGGGGTTGCCTTTTTAAGCCTCTGCAAGGCGTGACTCTTGGCCATTTTCTGGAAACCCAGAGATGGACTTGGTCAGAGAGTCCATCAATCTGGCCAGTATTTAGTTAAAGCTTGCTTCAAATTTGGCTTTAGATTGTGGTAGTGGTCTCATTCTTGACCAGCAGGATCAACAATCTGGCATATGCAATCCAGAAGATGAAAGACTGGGACAAGACCATAGCCACGACCTTAAACCAACAGCAGCCACTCATACTGGCCCAGACCAGGGCCACCATCGTCCCTGTGGCCTGTAGACAGCACACTTGGCCTGTGTCCAGATGTTGAGGAGAGCTCATTGTTTGTTGGGTCTTCACCAGCATAGAGGTCTTCTCTGACAGTGGCTGATTGTGAACTCTCTTCTATATGAGAAACAGGGAGAGCATCGAAGCCTCACGAGTGCCCAGGCAACACTCACATGCTAGGAGCTGTCACAGAAGAAGAAATAAAATGATGGAGGATAAAACAGTGTGAACTTCCCATGCTGGTGATCCAGCACAGCTGTTCCAGGGGTCACACGGTTGCTTGAGTAAGTCTGGACTTAAAAACAATAATATTGGAAGTTATACCTTACTAAGATATAGAAGAATGAAGATTGAGAGATAGAGGTTTGGGACATTGGAGTTAAAATCAATTTAATGACATTTAATGACACAGCAGAGTCATTAGCATATGATAAGAGAAAGGAAAAGTGACCCTAGGGGAATCTGATATCGTGTCAAGCAAATTACAGGCTACCATAAAAGGAAACTAAGATGCATGTTCTGAGCACAGGTCTTATTGCAAGGGTCATGTTGACATTCTCTCTGTACGATATAGAAAAAGGTAATGACTAAATCCCTTGGAAGTCACATCTCCTGTCACTAATTGCCAATGTTTATTCAAAGTATGCATCCAGGTACGTGGAAGGTCCTGAAGACCATATTCAATGACCTAAAGATAGTTCATCTTTTACCACAAGTGGATTCGCTCTGGGCACTGCTCAAGTCCTGCTTCTCAAGCCTGAGTCTCCAGCTGAAGCAGCCAGAGGGGCTGAAACAGTTAGACTGAGATATGAATAATGTCTGGGCTGCACTGGGCTCAGGGTGCCCTCTAAGTGGGCCGCTGTCATCCTATTCAGGCATGCGAATTCGTCTGGACAGAGAGAAGCCGGGTACCTGTGTGGGTGTCCCGGGTTTCTCTGGAAGCTTTGGACTGAGCAAAAACGGCAGCTGTAGGTATGGGGCAGGGAGAACAGGCCTAGAGGAACTGGATCGAGCTTGCTTACTTGAGTGTATCATTTTGACAACATGTTTCAACGTTCCTTCTTATTGGGGTAGTTCAGACCTCCTGAACATCAGGATTTCGTTTGTGTTTGGTGTTTGTTTATTAACCACACGTTCGACATGACTCTGTTTTGAACAGTGTTTGTTTTATTGCGGCCATTTATGTCATTTGTCTCATCAAGAAGAGAATAGGGACTAGAAGAAACTGTAAACTAAGAGAAGAGCAGATCTCAAATTAGGCCCTCAAAGTGGGAATGCTCCCATTGTGCCAGAGTAACAGTGAAAACCTCAAGCAACAGCAAAGAATCCACTCCCTTCGAAAGAAAGGCAACCCGCAGTTTCCAAAAACTGTTTTTCTTTGCATTGTGAAAAAAAGGTGTTTTTTGCTTTTGTTTTTGAGACAAGGTCTCTGTATGTACTTCTGGCTCTCCTGGAACTCACTCTGTAGACCAGGAGTGCCCTGCGCCTGGGAACCCGTAAACCGGGGACTGCTGCACACAAACGGGGGCTCTGCTCCGTACGCGACAGACCACTCTCCATTCGCCTGGCCGCACCAAAACTACATCCAACACCGCTTCTCCGATTGGTGAGTCCCCCACTTTTCGGCCAGCGTAAATGGTTTCCTGAATCTGTGAGAACAACCGTTGAGCATCTGGTGCCTCACTAACTATTCGTGAAACCGGGGGAACCCCTGGCCACAGTCTTTATTGGCTATGGTTGGCCCCTATCGCAGGCCTAAATTTCTAGCCATCTCCCACGTCTGCAGCCTGAGATATTCCTCGCAGTTGGACCACCGCCGTTGGGTGTGTCCTGGGGGCCACGTGAGGGTGACACGTTCTTCTGGCTTGATGAAGCGGTAGACGCTGTCTGGATTCCCAGGGAATCCTTGTCTCACGTGGTGGGGGTCCCGCTTCTCTGGCTGACGAGCCAATTAGCGGCCTTTGCCTGGTATCCGTCCTTGGCCTTGGGGACGTCTGGGGCCTTGGCTCTGGATCACGTTTGTTTTCTTATTTTTTTATTTTTCTGCCTCTCTGCAGACATGGGAAACAAGGCTTCCAACCCTACTAGTCCTTCCTCTCCCTTAGGCTGTCTTCTTGAAGCTTTAAAACCTCTCAGCTTAATGACTTACATAAAGATTCCTAAGCTGATCCATCTCTGTACTAAGAAATGGCCCAAATATGCTTTAGAAAACAACAAAAAATGGCCGCCAAGCAACTCCATAGATCCCGATATTTTCCGGGAGTTCTCTAATTTCTGCAAGCGAACAGGCAAATGGAAAGAGTTGCTTTCTTCTTTCTCAATTGCTAAACCGTCTCTTCTGGATTCCTTCTCTCCTGCTCATATGCTCCTAGCTATGCCTACACCGGAGGATTCTCTGACTCCGGAATCTCTGACTCTAGATCCTGCTAACCAACCTCCACCTATTTGACCTCCGGCTTCCACCCCTACTCCCAGGACGACTGTTCCTTCAGCTCCTCTTCTGGATTCTTCTCCCTCTAAAGCTGATCTTCCTTCGGCAGCAGCTGCTTCTCCCTCGGCAGCGGTCATTTCCAAAGGCCCTACCCTGGCTCCAACCTTTACCCCTCCTACCATCCATTCTCAAACTGCTAAACTGCCTGATTCCAGCCATCCAAACCCTTCCACTGTTCTCCCTTTGCGAGAGGTGGCTGGTGTGGATGGACTGATTAAGGTTCATGTTCCATTCTCTCTCGCAGAACTCTCTCAGATAGAAAGTAAACTGGGTTCTTATACTTCTAATTCTGCTTCCTTTATTAAACAGTTTCAATATATAACTCAGTCTTATAGTCTCACCTTTCATGATATATACATGACACTTTCTAATAATTTACTTCCTGAGGAGCGCAGGCGGGCATGGGAACAGGCTAGGACCATGCAGACAAAATTCATCAGACTAACCTTTCACACCCCCCACAGGAGCTGAGGCGGTTCCTGACCAAGAACCACACTGGGACTATAACACCCAGGGTGACTGTCTAGCCAGAGATAGGTTTATTACCTGTCTCCTGACAGGCCTCCGTAAGGCTGCCCTAAAACCAGTAAACTATGAAAAACTAAAAATGGTCATTCAGGATAAGGACGAAAATCCGTCTCACTTCTTAGAGTGGCTCACCAAGGCTCTACTTCAGTTCACTAGCTTAGACCTGGAGGGCCCTGAGGGCAGGCAGCTGCTAATGACCCACTTTGTCTCACAGAGCTTCCCTGACATTAGGGATAAACTTAAACGTTTGGAGAACGGCCCTCTGACTCCACAGGCAGATGTGCTGGTGATAGCATTTAAGGTGTACCATGGGAGAGATGAAAAGGCCCAAAAAAGGAACTGCCAGATGCTGGCAAACACTATCCGACCGGCTCCCCGAAAGCCGTCTGGTCCCTGTTTCAAGTGCGGGAAAGAAGGCCATTGGGCCCGGGCTTGCACTACCATCCCACAAAGGGCACCAACAAGGCCTTGTCCAAAGTGTTGCCAAAAGGGTCACTGGTCAGCTGACTGTCCTAATGTCCCAAGCGACATAGGAACGCCAGTCAAAGACCACCCTCCAGCTGACTTTCTAGGCTTGGCCTACAGCGACGACTGACGCTGCCCAGTTCCCACCCCAGCCACTCCCATCTCACACAGGGAACCAAGGGTAATAATAAAAGTAAATGGGCGCCCCATCTCGTTCCTTTTGGACACCAGAGCTACCTACTCTGTCCTGAGAGAGTTTTGGGGGCCCACCTCTCCTGCTCGTCTGTTGTCGGAGTTAGGGGACAGGCTTATCTACCTCATCAGACACCACTACTTAATTGCATTTTCAGAGGCATCCCTCTCAGACACACATTCTTAGTGGTGCCAAGCTGCCCTGGACCTTTAATGGGAAGGGATCTTCTAGTTAAGGTAGGAGCATCCATTTCTTTAGTTCCACACATTCGCCTCACCCCAGACACGCCAGGACCTCCCCCCTCCTTCTCCTAGCCACTCACTCTACTGACTCTAACAATTCTTTTCCCTTGCCAGCCTCTCCTCTCATGGAGGCATACCTGGTTTCTAATAAGCAGGCTCCGACAGTTGCAGACCTCCTTCTCCGAGAAATTATTCCTCGATTTGGGGTTCCTGCTTCTCTTCAGTCTGACAATGGCCCAGAGTTCACCTCTCAGATTTCTCAGACACTAGCTAAGGCTCTTAACATTCCTTGGCATTTTCATATCCCATACCGTCCTCAATCCTCAGGAAAGGTGGAGCATACCAACCGGTCTTTAAAAACTATTCTTACTAAGATGTCACAGGAACTTCACCTTGACTGGGTAAGATTATTGCCTCTAGCTCTTCTCAGGCTCAGGGCCCTTCCTAAAAAGCCTCTTTCAATCTCTCCATTTGAACTAATGTATGGAAGGCCAGTTCTAACACCAGGTCTTTTATCCAACCCTCCAGCTGTTCCAGTAGCCTGTTATCGCCCCTTTTATGTCACCTAAGGTCTATTCTATGGAGCTACACAGACTGTTCACTACCTCAGCCGTGTGACAATAATTGTCCACCTCCAATCCACATCAGAGATCAGGTTCTTCTCTTCCCTCTAGGCCAGCACCTTTCACCCCTTTCCCCTAAGTGTCAGGGACCCTTCAAGGTAATTCTTGTGACTCCTACAGCTGATAAACTCGAGGGCTTTCCTCGCTGGGTCCACCTGTCTCATCTAAAACCTTTTATCTCACTTCCAACCCAGAAAAATCTCTCTTCATATACAGTGAAACAAACAGGGCCTCTCACTCTCAAGCTCCAGAGGACATCAGGATCCACTGCCTTGTCACCAATTCCAGAGGAATAAGGTATCACCCCTTCCTTTCCCAACCAGGGCCACACAGAGCCAGAGGCAAAAAGGACCATCAAAAATATCCAGGCGGTAAGGAAAAATATAATACAACAATCTATCATTGTTCAATACTCAGCAACTGATCACCTGTGTTTCCTAAATGCTAAACTAATAAAGAAAACAGGTGCCTTAAATAAACTACCTCTAATAAGGCTTGTCTCAGGTAAAAATTAAGTAGAGTACTAAGGCCAGATCTACCTCAGATAAATGCCAACTCCAAAAATAAAATAATAATGATTCTTTTTTCTCTAAGCTTTTTCTATGTCAACAGTATCATCCCAGGACTTCACAAGATACCCTCCCATTCCCCCAAGAGCCAACCGACGCCCACTATTCAGCAGGAAGCAGTCTTTGACAGAAACGTCACCCCATACCCATTCAACCACAGTTTTTTCTTTTTTAAAGAGAAAGAGTCAGGGATGATAGATTGACAACACGCCCCCACGGTTGGGCATGCCCGGGGGACCTGGACACTTCCGCCTAGCCAGTTCCAGGTCAAAATAGCCATTTCTGGGTCAAGGTGTCTCGCGTGACCAGGATCTCGTGACTTTGCATGGTTGCATAAGAGCGCGCAACGCAGCCATGTGATCTGCACATGGTGGAGTAGCCACATCGACCTGTGCACGCACCTACGCCAACCAGCCTTTATAAGCCAGCGCCGTATTCCCGGCTCCCTCTTCTTCTTCTCCACACATGTGTCTCTCCCACAGGCCTGAGCACTCACCTGTCTCTTTCATCTTAATAAAACTCTTGTTAGCGGATTTTGTCGTGTTTTGTGACATTTCCTTGCAGGGTAAGAGCGCCGCTAAATAACTAACAGTCATCACTGTTGAAAGTGAGTTTCCACTGTGGCTTCCCCTCCTCACTTCACTTTCCCCACCATAGAACCTCTTTCCCACAGCTCTCCCGGGCGTGAGCTGCTGACTGGGCTGCTGACACGCCGTAGTTTTTCTACAACAACATCATCAGAATTCAACACAATAAAGATTATTCCATTAATTTTTGTTTGTCGTGCTAATAACCTCTCATTCCTGGTCCTTTGAGTTTTTCCTACAGTATTAGTTTATCACCAAGCTTATAGTCTTTGGGACTGTTTCTCTTCTGAGACAAACAAATAAAAATAAAATAAAAAAAAAAACAAATCACACTTTGTAGAGCGTCCTAAGGTCTACCATCTTCTGCTGTACCTTGTTTACTGAAGTGAAAATGCGTGGCTTGTTATCTTACACGAACAATGTGTTTGGTTGGAACCTCCAGCTCGTCCCATTCCTGTCTCTCTCTCTCCAAGTCCCACCCTCTCAGAGTGTCTCCAAACAAAGGAAAGGAGCTTCCTCCCTTGAAGTTGCCAGCCACCCAAGGCCCTGCCTAAAGCGGTCAGCTTTTGATCATAGTTGGGCACAAACCCAGCTTGTGGCAGACAGGTCATCACAGCTCACCTAAAACCAATAAAGTCTCCGTGCTTTCGTTTGTGGGCGTAGCTTCTTTGGCCTCCATCTCTGGGACTTGGGAACTCAATCGGAGTTGCTTTGCTCAATATACCTGTTGTTATACTTTTAAAATATAGCTTGATTGGCTTACTGCATAGGTGGAGAAACCTATTATGAGGGGGCGGGTGGCAGAAAACCTATTACAACAGCCTCCAGCATTCCAGGAAGTTATCCTGGGCAAGTGGGGCTTACAGGCTAGAGGCATTTTTGTTTTATAGATCTCTGTCCATCTCTGTTCTGTTTTTGTTTTTTTGGTTTTTTTTTTTGCTTTGTTTGTTTGTTTGTTTGTTTGTTTTTAAGACAGAGTTTCTCTGTGTAGCCCTGACTGTCTTGGAACTTGCTGTGAGGTGGACCACAGACATCTGCCTGCCTCTGTCTCTGGGATTTGGGGATTAAGGGTGAGCCACCACTGCCTGACCGCTTGAGCACAGTAATTTAACTTAAAACATAACTTTAGCCCACACAGTACATTACTCCTATTTTGGTCTCACAACACATAAAAATAAAGAAATAAAGAAACCTAAAAAAAAAAAAAGCCAAAAAATTTAATTTGGTTCTTACCAAACTTTGCAAACTAATAAGCTCTTTTGTAAATGGAATTTGTTCTAGGTTCAAATAATCATTTTTAAGGCAGGATCTTACTAAGTAGTCAAATTCATAATCCTCCTGCCTCAGCCTAAGCTGAGATCATAGGCATGTACTACAAAATGCAGCACACACATGATTTTTACCTAGGAATTCTAGGTTCAATTATACTTGAGAATCAGATTTGCACAAACAGGTTTTTGTTTTGTTGTTGTTGTTGTTGTTGTTGTTGTTTCCTGTGTTTGAAAGTCTTGAAGGTAGCTAGGAGTGGTCCCATATACCTACAATCCTGTCACGTAGGAGGCTAAGACAGGAGAATCTCAACTTGGAGATCAACACAGGCACAACAGAGTCTTTAAAAACCTAAGTAAACAAAACAGAATTTTGAAGGATGCCAAAGGATTTTTTGCTGTTCAGGTCTGGCCCCGCAAAACGCCTGTCTTTACGAGTCAGATCAGAGTCAGACATGCTCCCAAAACGTTGCAGAAAGCAGGATGGCTTCAGAGAGCGGCCAGTCTATGACAGTACACTCACATCTCAGACTTAAAATCCTAGTTTTACCAGATTTACTTAAAAACAGATTCACACAAACACGAGCAGGGCTGGTTTTTTTTCTTTTTTTTGGTTTTTCGAGACAAGGTTTCTCTGTGTAGCTTTGCGCCTTTCCTGGAACTCGCTTTGGAGACCAGGCTGGCCTCGAACTCACAAAGATCCGCCTGCCTCTGCCTCCCGAGTGCTGGGATTAAAGGCGTGCGCCACCACCACCCGGCTGAGCAGGGCTGTTTTAAGGTATTAATGAAACAGACTCTTGCTTTGAGAGGCTCTGTTACAGGAAGCATATTAAAGTACACCCTCATTCCACAGAAAATACAGCAGTGGGCAGACTTGCTATGTGCCAGGGACTATTGATTCTGAGTACTTTGCAACAATTTTCTGAAGTAGGAACTATGAATATTCATTTACAAACGAGAAAATGGGCACAAAGCATTGTATAGAGAACAGCAGTGGTCACTTCCAAAGGAGGCGGACATATACATTCCCTTTGGGAAATGAGGTTTATTGTAACGAAGGGGCCTTGCAGTCACAGGTCAAGCATTTGTCAGAAACAACACAATATATGGAAACGTGAGCATGATGCAGCTTTAATAAGAAAGAGGGCCTTCCCTTCACAGTCTGGGGGTGTGGAGAAGGGGGGCACTATGAGAGGGCTGGCGTTTTACAACCTCTCAAGTGGGGTAGGAGGTTTACACTACGGATTTAGTTCAGCAGAGCAGGCTTGACAAAGAACACAGAGGAGCCAGTCACCACACATTAAGAACCGCCAAGTCACAACACAGGCCACTTACTTTGTCCCAGAGGGAACTGCAAGGAGGCATCACCTAATTTAGGCTTTGGGATCTCGCCTAAAGGTGTAGGCCAGTGTTCAAACAGACAGGTACAGCGACTTGCCTAAAATCACACCATAGAGAGTCAAACTATAAAGCCCAACAGTGATTACTACAGCACCTGTGAGTCAGTTGAGTAGCAAATGACTTTTTACTTCTTTGCAAACTTCAATTGTGTTATTGTTTAGTATTCTCAGCCAATCATTTAATTTAGGATCTCAAACATCATAACAAAACTCATGGTCTATAGCAGTGATCCCCGCACTTGGAAGGCCGAGGCAGGAGGATGACTCCAAGCACAGCCTAGGCTATCTGGTGAGATCTCATCCCCAAACCAACTTGAGTACCAAGCCTGCTACCTGTTACCTACAGCACCATTACTTGGGATTCTCCTACAGGATTCTGGACGTGTCTTCCATGCTCCATGCTAATATCCTCTCCATTTACAGACAGGGAAACCGGTGCCAGCTGACTGGGTACAGGACTCATCTAGTGTTCTGTGTGTGGGAAAGAGAAATTCCACCCCTGTCTTTATGGATGCCAAGAATCTTTCTCTACCCTGCCCCTAATGGGCTCAGTTCTGCCATTTGGGTCTTCCTGTCTTCACCTGACACTCCCCTCCCAGGGACAGGAGCCCAGCAGGCTTCCACTGGCCCCGCCGCCAGTTCCCCTGAAGCAGGAGCCCAGAGACATGGGTTCCTCTCTAGAATGGCTCAGCCTGTTCCAGAACCGGATTAAGGCTTCAGATTCTTGTGAATTACAGCCAACTTCAGAGAGTCACGTTGGCTTGGGAACTCCAGGGCAGATCCCTCAGTGTTAGGCCTCATCAGTCCCTTGAACCACCCATCACTTCTCCCTAAGTTATGTTTCTCTGACAACCTCGGGGCCATGACTGGGCCAAGCTGCCCTTCATCCCAATTGCCTGGACCCCAGAGGGCCTGGGGCATGAAGGGTGGGGGTTACTAACGGCTTCTCTCACTTCAGACCTTCTACCTGGGGCTCAGAGAATGCCGGGTAGGAGGACACATTTTATTGGGCATATGATAGAGAAAAGTAAAATGTATAGGAGAGGGGAGACAACGTAAAAAGCAAGAGAAAAATATTGTTCTTGCTGTTATGATGTGGCGAGCGGAGGCCTTGGCGGGTTGGGCCAAGGTGCCCCAGTGGGTGAGGGAGACACGCCATGCCCACGCGGCTGTTTGAAGTATGGAGTGGTGGAAAGTTACTCACACCATGCATGTGGAGGGGGGGGCGGGGGGGGGGGAGATGCTCGCTACCTCTGGGCTGGGGGGGGATGGGGAGGAGTTTTTTCTTAAAGGGGACTTTACATAAGATGACCTCAGGATGCTGGGCGGGTCCCCAAGGGGCGATTCAGAATACTAACACTTGCCTTTCTGGTCCCCAAACCCTTAGGTTCCATGCAGTCCACTAGGATCCTTCTTTTTTTGTTTTTGTTTTTTTTTTTTGTTTTTTTGTTTTTTTTTTTGTTTTTCGAGACAGGGTTTCTCTGTGTAGCTTTGCGCCTTTCTTTCTTGGAACTCACTTGGTAGCCCAGGCTGGCCTCGAACTCACAGAGATCCGCCTGCCTCTGCCTCCCGAGTGCTGGGATTAAAGGCGTGCGCCACCACCGCCCGGCACCCAGGATCCTTCTTGTACCATAAAGATCCCGAAATCACTTGCTCAGCCCCTTGGCATTGGTGATGAAGGACTAGCTCGCCAGCCCATGTCCCAGCTGCCCCCTCCTACCCCACTGACACTGAAGTAAGCTGCCGGAGGGCCTGTCACATGATTATCTCACGATTACCTGCCCCTAGAGTCTTACCTGGGTGTCACTCGCTTATAAGACACAAAGCTTTGATGTGTGTGCCTGCCTCATGGCCCCTCTAGTCTGGTCCAAGGCCCTCCCCAGTTTCTGTAAGGCGAGCCCACGGTGGATCAGCCCACGGTGGATCAGCCCACAGTGGATCAGCCCACGGTGGATCAGCCCACTGTGTTCCTGCCACGCGCTGCTTGCTGAGTGCTGGACCTCCATTCCACATCCTCACTCTGTGCTGTTGCTGAGTGCTGGACCTCCATTCCACATACTCACTCTGTGCTGTTTGCTGAGTGCTGGACCTCCATTCCACATACTCACTCTGTGCTGTTTGCTGAGTGCTGGACCTCCATTCCACATACTCACTCTGCCATCCCCATGTTCAGAAGTGACACAAACTGTTTAAGGTCTGCCCGGTGCCACCTCCCCATGGTTCAGAGGTTTCTCTGTTTACCAGTGGCTGCTGAGCCTGCACATGAAGAACCAGACAGCAGGAATGTACAATGATCACAAGCCTGCGCCGTGGGTAACAGGTATGCAGATGATGTATCTTCATAGGAAACAGTTGAGCAATTAGTGTGTGTGTGTGTGTGTGTGTGTGTATGTGGCCTTTTTCCTCTTAAATACTGTTGTTCTGGTCCTACTCCTTCTATGAATGGATCTCACATACATAATGGTGAACAAAAGAAACCAGACACCAAGGGTAGATATTGCAGAAATCCCTGTACATGACACCCCAAAGCAGGAAGCTGTGATGTTGACAGTCAGGATGCCAGCAGGCTGTACCAACTGGGGAAGGGGGAAGGGTAGCTTCGGTGTAGCTCTAAGGTGCTGTCTTGAGCTAGGAACTGGTCACATGGATTGATGAAAAGTTTCAAGCTGTGCCTGTAATATTAAGTGAAGTTCATTGCATATTAAATTATACATCAATTAAAAAGAACAACAATAACGTAGAGAAAAAGATCAAGGAGAAGAAGAGGTCGAAGAGTGTCACGAGTTCCAGTACCTCTAACAGTGACAGTTCGGCCGGTGAGTCTTCGTCAGAGAGCGAGGCATCGGCCTCATCCTCGTCAGAGGACAGTGACTCGGAAGACAGCCCCTCTAGCTCCTCCTCCTCCTCAGTTTACTCCTCCTCCTCTTCCTCCTCCTCGGACTCAGACCCAGACTCCAGCTCCTCCAGTAGCAGCAGTTACAGTACAGAGAGCAGCTCTGATGATGAGCCACCAAAGAAGAGGAAAAAGAAATAGAACTCTCTCTACACTGGACCAGTGGACCAAAAACATCAGTGTGACTCGCAGGGGAACTGAAAACATGCTCGAGCAAGCAGGTTAGCTGGATCAGCTTGTTAGAATTCAGACCTTTCTAAGTATTTGCCATTGTATAGAATATTAATAAAGGATATTATATACATATAAAAAGAAAGAAAGTTCAAGGGCAGCCTGAGCTACTTGTCTCAAACACACACACACACACACACACACAAATAACTTGATAGGGCCCCCTCCTCCCCTGAGGTACTCCCTAGATGGTGGTGCTGTCTACTGGTGCTCTCTACTGTCTTAACTTAAACTCTTAGGTCCCTTTTCCTCTTTCCCACTCCTGAAAACTGTTCCTCCTGGAACCAGTAATACCAAATGGAACCAGAATAATCTTAACCAAAGGCCTCCAGTTCCAGAGCTCCACACTCTGTGGGGGACTTTCTGAGAAGGGGAGGGGTTTGGAATGGGGGAGAGTGAGGCTGGAGCAGAGCTTCCAACTTAAACACCCTAACCTTCTTGGATATATGGGCTCCAGTTCAAGTCTGTCTACTCCCTGCTGGCATGGGATGATATGGGGAGGGGGAGCAGGAGTTGGTGGGGTCATGCTCAACAGGAGGTGTGGATGAAGAAGCATTCAGTTAGCTGCCATCCTGGAGGCCTCGGGCATCTGTTTCTTGAGGAAGCAGAGAAGGCAATTTGCTATGAGAAAAAATAGGTGTTATTAACACCGACCCTATGAATGGGGCGAGCCATGGGAAGAGTGAAGACTGCCAGTAAGAATGGAATAGAGAGGTGCCCTGGTTGTACTGTAAGATGAAGGAGCCAGGCAGAAGAGTAGACAGGCCCTTCATTGGGACAATTTTGAAAACTGGAGGGAGGAGGGTCCCAGGTGTTGGACAGGCCATCTATCCTGGACAGGTGCCCGCTAGAGCCTCGAGGGGTAGTATCAGCCGCACTGATGTCCCAGGAGCTTGGGGGGATGGCACCCAAATTGGGGATGATGTGTTCAGAAGTCCCTGCGCCATCATATCTGCTGTTTCCATGGAGGTGGGGAGTGCCTCCATCCATCCTGAAAAGGTGTCAACAAGAGTTAAGAGATAATGGAGCTTTTTAGGAGTGGGCATGTGGGTGAACTCAACCTGCCAGTCCTTGTCTGGTTGGTGTCCTCAGAATTGTGCAGGGGCCAGAGTATCTGGAGGGTCCTCTGTGGGTTGGTCTTGGCACACATCTAGCAGGAAGAGTGGCTCAAAGATGGGTGGTGTTGAAGAGGGGCTCTAGAGACTGATATATTTTCCACCAGGCCAGATTTCTTGATACAGTAGCAGAACTCTTTCCCCACTAACTGCAGGTGCCTATAAAACAGCTGGAACAGATTTATACCTTGGTGTCATAGCAAAGGCTATGTCTTTGGGTTAGAAGACATGAACATTTTCCCTAGGGCCTGGTTTTAGCCCAATGAAACATACCTTTGAGTCTATACTTAGAAGACAACCAGAGGAAATTTCCTGAACAAAAGAGGATGGGTGGGTGAAGGAGGAGGGAGGGAAGGAGGCTGAGGAGTGAGAGAGGAGGAACAGAGTTCAACACACCTGCAGACTTCCATACCCTCTCTAATGCTAACCTGTTCAGAGGGGGAGGAGTTGGCATTTTAGCAGAGTTTTGCCATATGTGGCTAGAGACAATACAGTAGTGCTGAAAAAGCCTCTATGCAGTCCTGAAAGCTGGGACCAATGAAATCCACAGAAATTTAAAGATGTCTGAAAACTGTTTGTAGTCAGTGCTCTATCAATTTATCAAAGCTACATTAATCAATGCTAAAACTCTGAACTGAACCTCCGAAGTTACATCTGAAACCTGTTTGTCCTGTACTATGGATCCTGTGAACGAGGCAAACCTGTTTGTATATTCTTAACAGGGGACTGAACTAATGAACCCCACTGAAATACTGAGGTGGTTGTAGCCTCGGGGGCCTAGGAGGGAGAAAGAGCTGTTAAACTGGTAAATCTGTCAGTACTAGTCATCAAACACCATCAGATCTGAGAAGGATAAATTTCACCTAAGCAAACAGAAGTGAGACAGCTTTCCAGCTACCTAGGCAGCTCTCCCAGGTTTCTCTGCAGTCACTGGGGACAGAGGTCCCAAGGCAGTTATCAGTCTTCAGCTGCCAAGCCCAGAAGATCTGACAGACTTTCCTGTGGAATAGGAATAGACCAGCCT